>JANHFL010003082.1:154961-168781 GCA_032468155.1 Oxyrhabdium leporinum
CCCCTCCCAACAGTCACAGTCGGGAAGTGATGCGCATGCTGGGTCTTTGAGGTGAAACTGTGCTTGTTCGAGTCTGACTTTTTTCTAGCCAAACTGGGGACTCGAATCAATGCCTTGTTGCAAAAAAGTAAGACTTTAATTGATCACTTTTGAATTGTCTTCATTGTTGAAAGAGTGTTGTTATAAGAACTGTTCCTACTTTGTAACTGTGGCAGCTGTGAACTTCTTTAAGTTGTAACAAACCGGCTTCCTTTCCTAGGTCTGTTTTTTGGGCTATAGGTGAACAAACTTGTGGACTGTATTCTATGACTGCAAAGATGGAACCTACATTCTACGACGATGCCATCAATGCTACCTTTGTGCAGCCAGAAAGTGGTGCTTATGGATATAATAATCCCAAAGTTCTGAAGCAGAACATGACTCTCAATCTGGCTGACCCTTCCAGTAACCTCAAGCCCCACTTGAGGAACAAAAATGCTGATATCCTGACCTCTCCAGATGTTGGCCTCCTCAAGCTGGCTTCTCCTGAACTGGAAAGGCTGATTATTCAGTCAGGCAATGGACTGATCACTACCACTCCGACCCCAACCCAGTTCCTCTGTCCCAAAAATGTCACTGATGAGCAAGAAGGTTTTGCTGAAGGCTTTGTCAGGGCACTCGCAGAGCTACACAATCAAAACACCATGCCAAGTGTTACCTCTGCTGCTCCGCCTACGAACTCCGGCATGGCCCCTGTCTCTTCCATGGCTGGAAACAGTGGCTTCAATGCTAACATGCACAGCGAGCCGCCCGTCTATGCTAATCTCAGTAACTTCAATCCTAGCGCACTCAATACAGTGCCTTCCTACAATGCAAACAACCTGGGCTTTCCTCCACAGCATCATATGAACCCCCAGATGCCAGTGCAGCATCCGCGCCTCCAAGCTCTGAAAGAAGAGCCTCAGACTGTCCCAGAAATGCCCGGGGAGACTCCTCCCCTGTCCCCTATTGACATGGAATCCCAAGAAAGGATCAAGGCAGAGAGGAAGCGCATGAGAAATCGAATTGCAGCCTCCAAGTGCCGGAAAAGGAAGTTGGAGCGGATTGCCAGGTTGGAAGAAAAAGTAAAAACTTTGAAAGCCCAGAACTCAGAACTCGCGTCTACTGCCAACATGCTGCGAGAGCAGGTTGCACAGCTGAAGCAGAAGGTCATGAATCACGTCAATAGTGGATGCCAGCTAATGCTCACACAGCAGTTGCAAACTTTTTGAAAGGACTGAAAAGTAACTTGATGGGGAGAAATTAAGGAGGGGAAAGCATTTGGGAGGCAGACGCCCCCCCACACACATACACACACACTTGTGGTAGGTGGAAAGAAAAGGCTGAAAGGCATTGATTCCGAAGATTGCCACCCCCGAGTCAAATGCATGTGTGGAGAGACTGGTGTGCCTTCTGGGTGAGGTGGTGGCGTATCAGTTGACAGAACAACTCGGCAAAACAGCTGAGCCGTTCCAGCTCAGATAAGGCATGGATGCCTTGTGTTCGTCTTTCTTTTTCTCTCTTTTTTTTTAACATTGACCAAGACTTGCATGGACCTAACATTAAATGATCATTCAGTATTAAAAGTTAAACTGCAGTAGATACTGTAGATGGCTTTCTCTTAGTACTCCTTTTTTTAAAAAAACAAGAAAAATAGGGAGGGTGTTTTGGGGAAGCTAACAACAGAAACTGAGCTATACTGCCTGTCTGAGTTGTGTATGTACATATATATATTTTATTTTATGACAACTGATTAATGTCAAGTAAAACTACTTCATGACTTTGTAAGTTATTTTTTATGTTCATTTGGGTTCCACCCAGTATTGTTTGTAAATAAGAGATTTTTTAGCAACTTTTGAGTTTTTTTCCATTTGTAATAAAGTATATAATTTTTTTAATGTTTATTTCTGAAACAAAAGAAAAGGTTGATCTTATTTAAGAAAGAACCAGTAATCCTTACTTTCTTTTGATAAGTATCATTTAGATTTCAATTCTACACACACTTAACCTAGGAGCAAGTCTTATTAAATTCAGTGGGGCTTACTGCTGAGTAGACATACAAAAAAAATAAGATACTTGTAAATCGGGCATAACAGAATCAACTTTTAGTTGAATGTTAAAACTACTGAAGTGAGAAGTGAGAAACTTCTTTGATCTTCACATACTGTAACAACCATTTTAAAAGTCTTATGGTACTCCTGTTATAATAAAACTATTGGTCTTTAGGGTGCCATAAGATTCCTTGTGTTCTAATTCCCAGGTGGGTACATTTTGTTTTTTTCTAAGGGCATCAAATTTATATTCCTAGGTTACTAACAAATATTGGATGGGAAACATACAAAGACTTACACATTCGGAGATTTATTTCAAGTTAGAGAACTGTTTTCCTCTTAAAGGCATCATTTATGGAGGTGGTATTAGGAAAAAACCGGGCACGAGAAATGCTTGACAATCTATTGCAAATAATTTAGTGATCTACTGGTAGATTCTAATCTACTTTTTGCCTACCCCTGCTTTTAACTGGAATACAAGAGACATCTCAGTGACCCCCTGTGGTAGAAAAAAAGAGCTGCTATCTAATCTGACTAAACTTGTATGGTTTGCTCCACAAAGAGCTACTGATACAATTTTAACAGAAGTTAAAAAAGGTAAAGTTATTCTGTATCTACGGACTTGTAGAATAAGCTTTTTAAAAAGTATTAACTGGCCATTTCACAATTACATGTTCTTTTCTTAAGGAAATATGATTGATAACCTTTTGGAAGAAATCACTGTTTTTAAAAGCAGCCTTCAATTTGTCACCTTTCTGTTTGTTATCTCTTTGATTTTTTAAAAAAATGCTCTCTGTTCATAAGTATTTAGGACTATGCCTGTTGTCCAATAAAACCATTCTATTAATCTTCCAACAAATATGAATCTCTTTTCCCTCTTTTGGTGATGGTTTTTTAAAACTATAAATTATTTCACAACAGATGAGAGGGGAGAATAATTTAAACTGAATTATATGCCTTGGAATTTGGGAAGTAAAATTCATAAATATTAAAGAGGTTGTTTTTAATAATAGTAGATTTTATAGAGTAATAAAAGTGCCATGATCTTAATTCTACAAACAAAGCTTCCTCACAGCTGAACACACCAAAATACATATCCAGGGTTAATCCTAAAATAATATGTGCCAAATTGACTAATATTTTGACTCTTAGTGCTTGATCAATTGCCTTATAAAATTCACTGGAAAGACTGATATCTATATTTATGAGAAAGGCACGTAATGTGATCTTGTTTATGAGAAAATCTTGTCAAAGCTGTAACCCTATGTGCATTTCTTAGTAAGTTCCATAGTCCTTGTTTCTAAATGTGTTATATTTAAATACAGTATATTTAATGGTAGTCTCGATTACATCTAGGAATAATGTTATTCTTAACCAGGTTTCTATAGAATCGGGTTTCATCAATTGCATTGGCGCATATTTCTTTAACAGTAGGATACAATTCTGTGATATGTTGAAACAAATGTTCTTGAATTCAACAGGACTTACAAGCAGATGAGCTTGGGCTATCTCAGTGGTGGTGCATGCAGGAGTGCCGAAAACCAGAAGCTGAGAAACCTGGTCTTCCGCTTCCTAACACACATGCATGTGTGAAGACCAGCTGGCCATGCACTCCAAGAAGCTTCTCTTCCAGTTTCTGGAGCTCCCACGTGCACAACCAGCTGGCTGGCACGCGCATGTGTGCTAGGGGAGTTGCTCTTCCGGTTTCCGGCGTTCCCGTGCACGCAAAGACCAGCTGGCCAGTGAGCATGCATGCACTGGAACCCGGAAGAGCAACAGGCGATGGCTGGCGTGCCCGGAGAGATGGCTCTGTGTGCTATTTCTGGAATGCATGGCATAGGTTCGCCATCATGGGGCTGTCGCCTACATATAATAATTTAAAAAATAGATGAAAAGACAAACCAATCCTGCATTAATGCTAACAAAACATATAAGTGACCCTGTCACCAGGAGCTAACCTCAACTACAGAGAGATTTATTTTTATAAGAAAATTTATTTGGCTACTGAGTTCAACTGGAGTTACTTCCATTTATCTGGAAAATTGTTCAAAGCATTCAAAATTGTAAATTTGAAGATGAAAGAGAAATGTGGGATAACCTAATCACTTATCTGCATTTCAGAGTGGAATCAGATTTGCAGTATTTGTTCTTTTCATGACAAGTTTGTCAGGTATAACTTTTCCATGGGTGAAATAAGGAAACATTTTAGCAGTTTGGTTTCTACTGTCAAACTGCAGAAGATGATGTTTTCGCAGTGGTGGTATCATTTCTCTAAAAGTTTTCTCACTGAGTGGTAAGTTATCATGAACTTAGAAGCAGATTCTGCTCTTTCCTTTGTGGTTTTGGAAATAGGTCTACAACAGGGCTGTCAAACTCGCAGCCTGCAGCCCAGATGTGTCACACACTGCCCACACCCATGCCCGGTTTAGCGGGGAAAAAAATCACGATATGTTAGAGGATGCTGCCGTGATGACATGAGTTTGACACCCCTGGTCTATAGAATATTGCATGTTCAAAAACACATATAATTCATTTATGCAGGATTCCCCCACTGAATTTCTGCCTGTTGTGCATCTGTTAAAAAAAAATCCAGAGGCAACTAAGAAATGTTTTTAGACCACTTGAAATGCAGTGTTCCTAAGTAGTGGGATGCAACAACTTTTAGTTTTCTTCAAAAGAGTGGTTTCTTTACAGTTGTATCTTTCTATAAAGAGACTGAACTAATAGTGGCAATTGACTGCCTCCTATATTTAATGGTAGTCAGTTAAAGGAAAAGTTGTCAAACAAGGGGTTAACCAGGATGATTCCATATTTTGTTGGGTGTCCCTAATGCTGACACAAGCAAGCTGGAAAGCAAGTTGATTCTGACCATCTGTAGGAACAGGCAATCAAAGGGCGAACAAGCATAAAACTCAGCTGGGTGTGGTCTTTCTGCTCCCCAACAAGTGCCAACTAGCAAAACAAACAGCCTACCTGGAAAGGTAAAGCTCTTAACTATCAAGCGTACTTCTGTTGTGCAAGAGATTTTATAGTTCTAAACATTCCATGTCACTCTGGATGGGAGCAGACTGCCCTGATTAAATCTTGGTGTTTCTAAACTCCTTGACATTTCCAGGAATGTCTTCTCATTCTACCCTTTTTTTTAAGGCTGTCCACTGATTCACCTTTTTTTTTACTTGGTTTCCAAATAGCAGTATTATCCACACAAAAATAAAATACTGGCGAAGTTGAGGGCAAATTTAAGGAAAGGATTCTTAAGGATTCCAGCGAGCATTTTTTAAGTTAAGACAAAGACTGCTTGAATTGCCACAAATACAGCACACACCAACTCTCCCAATCTGCTTGGGATCCCAGGACAAATCAACCATTTTGGAGGATGCTTTGTCCTGGATTTTGCTTTTGGGTATGACTCTTGTATCTTTATTAGCTAGATTTGCAAAATACGTTGCAACGTAAACTAACCATGTGGGCTTATGCTCATTGTGTTTTGCATCTCAGTGTCTGGGCTTGAGACAGAGAACCAGCCAATCACAAGTTGCAAGTCCTGTCCAAATCAGCCCACATGTGGTTAGTTTATGATTTCATGTGTTGTGCGTACCCAGGAAATGGGGTTAAGTAATCTATGACTCATTTAATATTATGCAAATGTATTGTGTGAACACAGCCATAAATTGTGCAAACCAAGTTGATATGCTTAGCTTATGATTTGGTGAGTTGAACAAATTTGTGTCAGTAGTTCAGTGGTTCCATGGTTTAGCTTTTATGAATATACCTTAACTGAGATGGATGGCAATGCAGTCAATAAGATTTCCCCCCCGTATTTGAGTTATAGGATCTGAAAAATGTTAACCAATTTGAGTTAATAAAAGAACTGTTAAAATCACAGACACCACAACCAGTGACATCTTTAGAAGAAATGTAAAAATAGGACAGTTGGATTTCTTTATTTTTAATGAACAGAAACTCTATATATTGTATAGATACACAACAAAAGTAAATTGTAAATGTAAGTACTTGAAAACTAATACATTTATTTAGTACTAGACAACCCATGCCCTGTTGGGTCATCGTTTCGGAGATATTTCCTTACGTGAACAGAGAAACAAAATGGCCATGGGTAGGCGAAAAAGCAGTAATAGCAAGAGTGACTTCTGACTTCCTGACACCTTCCCCATTGGGTCTCCTTGTGGAAATCTGGTAGGGAACATCAGAAATTTCCCTCCTTCCTTCTTCCCTTCCCTTCCCAGCAGGAGCAAGGGATTGCAAGAGTGGCTGGGAAACTGTCACAGAACATTGAAAATGAGGATCATGTGACCACAGCTGCAATCTGACTACAGCAGCAGCCTAAAGCAGCCACATCTGTCTCAAATTTCATTTCCTCAGGAGTTGCGAGTCCTGGACTTTAGATGTATTCTGTAAGTCAATACATTTAAGAAACCTTGGTTCAGAAATTGTTGCCCTATGATGTGTTTTTTTTGCCCAGTTAAAGTTTATATAAACAGAAGTTTTAGTGGTATACAGACTTCTTGTTATGGACTATGTATCTGACATATTATCCTATGTTACAGTTGCATTTCATTTATGAAAAACAAATCCCCATGGAGCTTATTCCTGGCA
Organism: Oxyrhabdium leporinum; assembly: GCA_032468155.1. NCBI lineage: Eukaryota > Metazoa > Chordata > Lepidosauria > Squamata > Cyclocoridae > Oxyrhabdium > Oxyrhabdium leporinum. The sequence goes on from JANHFL010003082.1 coordinate 161,648, forward strand.
TTCTTTGTTGCTGTGCTCCAACCAGTTTAAAACAACAAACCAAATGTTAAAAAGAACAGTAAAATGGCATTAGTCCAAAGGCAAGGATGCTAAATCCTACCTTCTCATAAACCCTCTCCCCCAGAGCCAGATTTCCACCATTTTACAAAACTTCATTATGGAGTTCGTACAGTTCTTATATATGAGGGAAGTTTGTTTTAGGTAGAGCTGCCACCACTAACAAGTCCCTACTATGGGATCTATGCAGATAAAATTCTTTGGGAAAATGATTGTCAGTAAAGCCTTGCTCCAAGATGTCATAGGATAAGTAGATTCATTTTGGAGCAGATCTTGAGGATAACCAGGCCCTGAGTCCTGCTTGATACAATATACTCAGGCATAACATTTATTTCTAGTGACTGGTCTTCTAGCACTATGAATTCTTCATTAAATGACTTAAGATTCTTCTGGCGGCTCCCACTAGAGCTAACTAAGCCTGAAATAATTTTTCAAATTCCCAAAACTCTGCCACTAAATCAGCATTTGTTGTATGAAATCACAAAACTTTTAATTTAAATTGGCATTTTAAATATAATTATTTCTTTGACTATAAAAAATTGACACTTTAATAAAAACAAAAGATTAATACATGGTTAGATCAAACAAAGCTATAATGCAGTTAGTTTAGGAGATAGTGTGAACTCAGATGTGATTTATGATTTATGGTTTAGTATGATATTGAAACCAGGAATTATGGCTTACACAGCCATTGTGGTTTATTATTATGAAACCATGTTTCATAAATAGATTCCTGTTCCCCAGAAACATAAACCAAGAAGTGGGAGGATAAAAGATTAAAAAACTTAGTAAAATGATAACAGGCACAAGGAACGTTGGTGGACCAGAGGAAGATCTGGCTCCACCTTCGCCATTCTGGTGGCCTCTATATCAAGAGTGTCCAATCTTGGCATCTTAAAGACTTGTGGACTTCAACTCCCAGAATTCCCCAGCAAGCCATGCTGAGACTTGAAATCCAGAAGTCTTAAAAGTTGCCAAGGCTGGATGCCCTTGCTCGGTATATTGGACTAAAAAGCATTTCTTCACATTTCTTGAAAGGCCTATACCATCCCAGGGGGGTAATATTAAACAATCATGAATATTAGCCACTAATAGTCTTTCCCATTATAAATTTGCTTAACCCCTTTTCCAGACTGTTTTTGGTTATACCATGAGTTATCAACACACAGAGATTTCACGAATCTTGATAGTCCTGACAACTGAAACTGTTTGACAAACAGGGAATGAAGAACCTCTCCAGCCAGCCACCCAAACAGGTTTATAAATACAAAGATTCAAATATGCCTGCAATGGGCTGAGCGCAAGGCAAGCTTGAATTAAAAATGTCTCAAAAGGTGCTATTTCCTGAGAACAAAGCATGTGGTTAACCATATATATTTTTTTGCAAATTACATTTTTCTGATGCATACCATCAAAACAGGCTGGGATTGTGCGAGTATATTTTCTGCTTTCAAACCAATCAACTGCCAAAAAAGAAAGAAAGAAAAGGGTTGGAAAGATCAGATATGGGTTTCTATCTTCTCCAGTAACAGATTAAGTCCTCAGGGACATCTGATTTATCTTTTGAGTACGTTCTGGCTAAAGGGAGTTTCTTTAATCATCCCCCACAGCAAGAGACTTTTTCTAGGGAGAATATTCGTGCCCCTGAAGGGAGTTTCTAACAAACAGAAACAAATCCTCTCATTAACCCTACATACCTGGAAAATGGCTTTTCTTTGAACCATGCAGTCAAATGAATTCCAACAAGGGAAGTTACAGTGAAGTTCTCACTGTTACTTCTCTGGGGTAAAAATGGTCAGTTGTAAGGGGGGGTGGGAATCTATAGTACTCTAAAATGTAATTGTGGGAATTATACTTGTCAAAATTTTCCATGTTCAGTTTGTGATGGGAGGCATGTAAAAAAACATCTTGACCATTCAGCCAAGAACTTGAAGAGTTATTCGGTTTTATTCTGTGATCAGCCCTCTGATATAATATATAAGTTCAGCATGCTTTAGGACTGAGTCTTGTTTGAATGGCTATGTCCAACATGACTGCTACATCTGCCCTGGGAGATGAGTGAAAACAAATGCTGAGTTAATACTAGCTCCCAGTTGTTTATTAATGTGAAAAACCAAATGAACCTCAGGTGATGAACTGAGGTACATAGATCCAATACAGAGTGGATGTAAGATTCTTCAAATACAGTCCAGAAAACCTTGCTAACACAATACAGTGCAGTATACAATAAAGAACAATGCAATGTCATGTTGGGAGTTGCATGTCAGCAAATCTTGAAGACCATGGCTCTCATTTCCAATGTTAAGTGAACAATTCTATGTCCGATAAAATGGATTGTGAGTCACAGAAGCTTGTTCTGTACTAAATACTGTGTCAGTCTTCAAAATGCCACAAGGTTTTTTCCTTAAGGACTCTGAAAACAGCTTTATGGTTCAGATATTTCTTCTTCTGAGTGAATAATAAGTCTAATGATTACCTATCACAAAACACATGAATGCAAGACAGCCCTGGATATCAATTACAAATAAATGTTTTGCACCACACAATTACTTTTATGACATCAAATCATGCACTGAACTCTTTTGTAGACTTGTGCCTCAGTAAAGAACTGGGAACTTTTGACCAACTCCAGCACTGTCAGCTGTGGAACAGGAAAACAAATTGGATTGTTATAATATACAATTTTGTTTTGTTTTTAGTTTTAGCAATTAAGGCATCAGTCTAGAAACCAGGAGACCATGAGTTCTAGTTCCACTTTCAGCATGAACGCCAGCTGGGTGATGTTGAGGCAGTCACTCTCTCAGTCCATGACATCAGGTTCAGGGGAGAAGCTGTCAATCAATTCCTGCTGCAGCCAATGAATCAAGACTCGGTTGATGGTGGGTGGGGAGCAGAAGCTGGTCTTGCAGGAAAATGCTAGGGAGGAAAAAAAATCAAAGTGGGACATAGGCAATTACCATTTGAGCATTTTGTGAAGGCCAATCCTAAAGTATGAAGGATATTTGTACCCCTGATATATCAACAGAAATGTTTGTGTGGTGGCTCCTACCTCCTGTCCATTTTGGTACTGGTTTCAGCAGGACTTGTGGCAATCCAATTACGATACGCAGAGATAAAAGTGAAAAGAGTTGAACTAGTTGTGAACTAAATGGGTGTGGGGAAGAGGGAGAAGGAAAGGAGTATACTTGAGACTGAAATCCTTGGATATATTGGCAATGTTTAATCTCTGCCTCCTCCACATTTGAGAATAGTGACGTGTCTGGCATGTACTTAATGTGACTCTGAAAATCTCCACAATAAGGGCAGGGCTGTCTAGACAGAACTGTTCTCTCTGTCCCTGTTGTTTTGTTCTTCAGAAACCAACACTTTTTGCTTATCTTTACATTGATTAATTAACTGTAATTATATCGAATAATCAGATGTCTACAACAGCAGTCAGCAATCAGTAGCTGAAGGACAGCCAACCAACAGGAATCATAACTTATTTTTAAAGGAAAACACAGGCATTTTATCGTTGTAAAATGTCCCAAAGCAATATTCCTGGAGGCATCAATGCTGGTCTCTAACCAGATACCTTCCAAATGTGCTGAAATTGTAACTCTTGGGATTTTGAAAAGTATACTTCAAGCATATCTGGAGCCTGACAAATTGTCTGTCTGTCTGTCTCTCTGTCTGTCTGTCTGTCTGTCAATCAATCATCTTGTTTGGAAAACATTTAGCAGACTGACATCTACGAATTGTTGCTCCAACCTATCTTGTTTGATGAAAAGAAGGATTAGGGGGTGACATGATAGCAGTGTTCCAATATCTCAGGAGCTGCCACAAAGAAGAGGGAGTCAACCTATTCTCCAAAGCACCTCAGGGCAGGACAAGATGCAATGGATGGAAACTAATCGAGAGAAGCAACCTAGAACTAAGGAGAAATTTTCTGACAGAACAATTAGTGGAACAACTTGCCTCCAGAAGTTGTAAATGCTCCAACACTGGAAGTTTTTAAAAAGAGATTGGATAACCATTTGTCTGAAATGGTGTAGGGTTTCCTGCCTAAGCAGGAGGTTGGATAGAAGACCTCCAAGGTTCCTTCCAACTCTGTTATTCTATCTAGGCAATATATATGTAATTTCATTTAAAGACATTTATGGAATAAATATCAATTTTCTTCCTATCTCTGAAGTCACTCTGTATACGTCCCTTTTAATTTAAGAAAACTTTCCTTCCTGAACTTTAAATCATTATTAGAAAGCTGATCCACTGAAATCAATGGAATTTTAGGATTCAATCTTGAATTCCTTTTGGAAATTACAAGAAGACTCATCATTCTCAATTGAGTAAAATGGCTGCTTTGGTTGGAGGTGGTTTTTATTTCGTTCAATTAAAAAAAGATCCAGCCATTTCCTTCTTCAGCACAGACAGCAAAAATGGGTCTGGCCATTAGTACTTTCTATTTTCTGACCCCCTCATAAAATGGATGAGAAGAGCAAGATGTCTTCCCAATTCCCACCATTATCTTCTCATTTACTTCTGAACCTCCTTCTTACTAAGATGAGAGAGCAAGATAGAGACAGTAGTTTTGCGGTTCACACATAGTACTGTATCCTAAGGATCCGTTCTAGGCATTCAACAGAACTCAAGCAGATTAACTTCAATCACTCTATTCAATTCCAATAGAGCAGGGGTGTCAAACTCACGTTGTCACGGTGGCATCACATGACATATAAGGACTTTTTTCCTGTTTGTTAATCCGGGCGTGGGTGTGGCCAGCACGTGATGCATCCAGCCTGTGGGTCAGGAGCTTGACTGCCCTGCAATAGAGCTGCTACTCAATTCCAGGCTATGGGTTGACAAAAATCTAGAAAAAGCTAAAGTACTTTTTTAAAAGGAATGTAATTCCAGCCCATGAACAAACTACTAGATTATTTCCTACATTTAGTGTATCCCAATTTTAAAACTGAAGGTTAATGTAGAACATGTGTGGGGAGGGGGGATTTATAAATGAATAAATGAAAACCCAGACTATTGCAACTCTTCCATAAAAATGTAATTGCCTATTTAATTCAAGAGAACAACCATAGAATAGAACTGCCTTCATTTTAATATTCAGAAATCCACTTTTGTCGTTATCAAGGAAAGAGTATGCCTGCAGCAAACAACTTGCTACATTGTTCTACTGCTAAATGATGGGATATATACGTTTGTCTTGTGTGCACAGACAACTTGTTTAAAGTTCTTTATTTTATTAACTTAAATTTATTTAAATTTATTAACTTAAATGCAGAAGACATGAAATGGCATTAAAATCAATATTTTTTCTGTCTGTCTGTTTTTCTATCTGAACAAGTTGCCAGGAAAACTGCAGGGACTTGTCCAGGCAGTCTCTGAGACATTATTGAGCAGAAAGAATATATACAGTATATATGTACTGTATATGTATATATGAAAAGCAGAGTATTTGACTCTTTTAAAATCTATTGCTTAAGCATTTATTTAGCTTCTCCTTTCAAAGGGTCCTCTATTCAGAATAAGTTATCTAAGCACCCAGACTACATCTATCAGAAGCAAGTTAAAAAAAAATCATTATCTTTTTAGGTTTTCCTGGATTGTTGTAAAGCAATCTTCTGAAATACTTTGTCTAAGGTAGCTTTCAGACATGTTGAATACATTTCTTATAACTCATGCCATCCAGCAGGTCTGGAGACCAGCAGATGATAAAAATTATCATAAAAAAATAAGTTATAGAAAAGTTATCATCGTAAAATATTAGACCATCTTGTCATGTTTCCTACATGTTAAACTTATCTCATTATCTCACTACTTCTAATAATACCTTATATTTCCTCTACCAAACATCTCCATCCCAGTTGATAGTCAGGTATGTTTCAATTCACCTGACTGCTGGTGACATCAGGAATGCATCTGGGCAAAAGTGGTTTGCCATTGCTTCTTTCAGAATGACTCTGTTACATCCTGGTCTAATCTGCAACATCAGTATTTCCTAATTATCTTCTACCCAAGTCCTTACTATCCCAGACCCTGCTTAGATTCTAGGTCCAGATAAATGTGGGTAGGGCAATGTTGTCAAGATCAGCTGCTTTAATATGTTGGCTGGGAAATTCTGGGAGCTGAAGTCAACATATCTTGAACATATCTGAGGAACATTGGGCTAAATACTACTACCTATGGTTCACTTAATATCAACTGAATAAAATTTGTTATCACTGAACTTTCAGTAAGATATTAACTATCATGTTGCACATCTTTCAGTGATTTCTGGAACAATTATACATTTGCCAGGTGTTATTTAAGAAATATTTTGGATACCTACCCATCAGCTTTCTTCTTCAGGCCTTATTACTAATGTTAATTTAAAATCTGGCAAATTGGCAACATTTGCAGAATGCAATGTAGGATGCCAATTATCTCAACATCTGTGATAGATAATGGTTAGGTCATTCTTCCATTCTTCCTGGTTATCAGCTTGATATCTTTACCGTAAAGGAAGGGACCCTGTTAGAATCCGAGTTTACAGTACATATCTAGAACTATTAAGCTTATGTTTCCATATTATCCTTAGTATGCTATATTACTCAAAGCATATAGCATAAACAAACAAACTAAACAAAATCTAAACATGATTGTCCCATGTGGTAGTTACTGGGGAGTTAGCAGGAGTTAGGTCCCTATTCTGGGCTACAAGCAAAACCCTCATGTGTTTTGAAGTGTTCAGCACTTCCAAAAGAGAATCACTGCTGTTTGGTCATCCTGCAAAGCAGTTGAGGACTTTCCTCACGTCCCTCTCCAATCCAACTGCTGTAAAAATAGGCACATAAGGTTATACGGGCTTGCTCTACCATAGCTGCAGAAATCACATTATACTTGCAAATAGGAAATAAAACTTAGTTTCAGCAAAGCATTATTGCATATGATAATACAATGGTGTTATTTTAAAGACTAAGATGCAGTCATTCATCTCCCCATTTCCAAAGAAAGAGTATATATTCTACCTGTTAGAATTAAGCTAATCAAATTGATTTGGATCTCTCAGATTAATCTTTCTCCATTTATTTCATCTTGCTGATC
>JANHFL010003083.1:8073-24629 GCA_032468155.1 Oxyrhabdium leporinum
GTAAACCGCCCCGAGTCCTTGGAATGGGGTGGTATATAAATTTAATAAATTATTATTATTATTATTATTATTATCTTTCTCCTGAAATTTTCAAAGGAATAAAGTATTTTCTATTTGTACAAGCTGGACTTGTTTGGAATCTCTATGTATCTTTCTCGCAAAATGTAGATGCTGTCTGACTTAGCGGAATAGGGATTCTTTATTTAAAAATAAGTAAATTAGAGCCCCACCCTACTAGAAATTGGCAATCCATGCTTCCTTACTAAAAAAGTGTAAGCACAATTTGCTGCCAGGCAGTAATCTGTTTCCTAACTATGATTCATTAAATAAGCCATAATTGATTGAGATCATATATACCAAGCCACCAATCTGCAAATCATCAATGGCACATGGTGTATCTTCACATATAAAGAGTTTTTTTGACCACTGAGTGATGTCACCAGAAGACTGAAAGCCCCACTTATGAATTATCTTCCCTTGTCTAGAAAAACATCATTTTCTTTTAAAAAAAAGTGGAACAAGAAATTGTATGACTTGACTACTTCCTGCTGATTATTCTGAATTTTAGGATAGGGATGTGTGTATTTATCTCATGCCTAAGAATCCTTTGCTCTATTTCACACTTCAGAATTTTGGGAGGAAGATGTGAGATCATTTAAAAGTTACCCACAGAAGCCAAAAGGAAAAACGAGGCATAGTTTGTCTTTTTTTCATTAAAAAAGAAGAACCATGAGTCCATGACTAAGTTTCTTTTGATTTTGATTTGATTTATGAATTTTAAATGGCTGCCAAGCAACACATATTCTCTGGCTGTCTTTCAGACCAAGATGAACTGAAAAAAATGCTAACATTACAAAATGCAGTAAGTATTTTAAATAGCAAAAATGCAGCTTAATAAAATTTTCAGTAGAGACAGTAAGCAACAGCAGTTTAGATTAAAAACCATACCAAAATAGTGAGAACTTGTGGAGAAGAGCTGGTGCCAAAAGGACTATTCCATCCATCCATCCATCCATCCATCCATCCATCCATCTTCTATCTGTCCGTCTTCCTATCTAATCAATCATCTACCATCCATCATTCATCTATCATCTGTCTGTCTGTCTATCTCTCTCTATCCTATCAACACACCATTTCCAATTAAAAAGTTCAAAGCTACCCTTTGGTAACTGTCAACCGTAACCGTTATTTTGCTTGATGGGATGTATAAATAGTGTATTCCTTTTTTATTTGCTTTTGATTAATTAGTCCAGTGCCTTAAGTTGGCGTTGATTCTTGGCGAGCACATAAATCAGCGGTGGGGAACTATGGCCCCTTTATGATTTGTGGACTTCAACTCCCATGCTGGCTCAGGAATTCTGGGAGTTGAAGTCCACAAGTCATAAAAGGGCCATAGTTCTCCACCTCTAACATAAATAGATCCTTTTCAGGATGATGCGTCCCCAGCTTGCACCCATTCCCATTGTAATAAAATCCATCTATCTTGCTGCCAATTGTATTCTTCGTCTCTTCCTTTATGCTTCTCCCATCATTATGTCTAGAGAAGTCCATAATGCATAAAGTATCCAAAATATGATAGTTTGATCTTGGTAATTTGTGTCTTGAGTTGATTGGTTTGATGATCAATGGATTCGTTGTCTGGCCTAACCATGGTATCCACCAAAGTTCAAAAGTGTCAGTACGTTGTCTATCCTACTTCTTCCAAGTCCAGGTTTGGACACAAAAGGAAATCATTGCCTTCAGAATTCTGATCTTTGTAGGTAGAGATAAATCCCAGCATCTGAATATCTTTTCGCAAAGATTTCATGGCTCTTCTACCAAATGCTAGTCCGTGGTACATTTCGTGATTACTTGTTCCTTTATTATTCAGTTATTCAGGTCTAAAAGACATTAGTTATCTACCCCCTCAGAATCTTCACTGTCAGTTTTAAGGCTGGTTGCTATGCCTGAGTCATTAGTTTGGTCTGCTGTATAGTTAATCTTAATCCTTTTTTCACCGTGCTCCTTGACTTTCATTAATAAGGTGGCAGATCATTTATACATTCAGCTATCAGAGTAGTGTCATCTGCATAGCACAGATTATTGATGTGCCTTCCTTTAAAACCAAAGCTCATCTTTTTCTAATCAAGCTTTTCTCAATGTACGTACATTCAGTACATCTGTTGAATAAATAAATAAGAGAGTATTCAGCTTTGTCTCACTTCTTTGTCAACAAGACTCAGCCTGTTAGCAGATATGGACATGGGACAGTACCTGGTGCATTTTCCGGTATCAACAAGAAGAGTACAGGTAGTCCTCGAGTTACGACCACAATTAAGCCCAAAATTTATGTTGCTAAGTGAAAGATCTGTTGAGTTTGCCCCATTTTATGACTTTTCTTGCCAGAGTTGTTAGGTGAATCATTGCATTTGTTAAGTTAATAACATGGTTGTTAAGTGAATCTGGATTCCCCGTTGATTTTGCTTGTCAGAAGGTTGCAAAAGCTGATCACATGATCCTGGGACACTGCAACCGTCATAAATAAGAGTCAGTTGCAAAGTGTCTGAATTTTTATCACGTCATCATGGGGGATGCTGCAAAGGTGGTGTGAAAAAGGGTCATAAGTCACATTTTTCAGTGCTGTTGTAGCTTGGAATGGGTTAGGGTTTACATCAAATCACAACTTTTTGCTTTTCCATAATAGTAGGAACAAGTCATTTCTATAAAGATCTGTTAGTCTAAACTGTAAAACCCAAAGTCAGAGTTTCATTCTTTTCCACATTGAGCATGAAGTTCAGAAGTGGTTTCCATGTGGAAACAAAAGCACTTATGTTCTTTTCCTTAATCAAAGTAGCCAGTTTTGCCATTTCAGCCAACTCCTTCAACTTCTGCAACCATTTGTCCATGGCAGGAATCGAAGTGTCCTTCCATTTTTGCACACACAATAGTCTTACTGCTGTCAGCGAATTTCCAATTTTTTTCTCCGGTTCTTTTTCCATTAGGCCCAAGGTTTTTTCATTTTTATCTCCATTTTTTACCCAAAAAAATATTGTATTAAAATATGAATCATACTCCATTTTTTTTTTGCTTTATCACATTCCACCATGGATGATAAAAAGCCCCTCCTTTGCTTTTACACTTCCAACATTCATCTGACACACATCTGAGATAACTTACCTGGTGTTAAATGCCAGCGATAGTTCTGAAGTTCCGGCGGCTTCTCTGACTCCAGTCACATGACTGTGGGTTGGGCGTTTGGCAACCGGCCCGTACATATGGCTGTGGGCAGTGTCTTGTGGTCACGTGTACGTGTTTCATGACAGAAACGTTCCACAGCGCATCGTTGGTTTGCTTAACAGCGGCAGTGTTCACGTAACAATTGCTGCCAAAAAGATTGTAAAAATGGGTGTCGTCGCGACCGTCATGACTTAAGACCATGATAGGCAGGACCACGATAGGCCATTAGGTCGTTCAGTTGAGGGCTATCTACACAGATTTTGTTTTCCTGTGGCCTCTTGGTACATGTCATGGTCGCCATTATGTTTCTCACCTGTGGGCCCCTTGAAATCTCCCAGGACCCCATATGGTTTTTATCCGAGAAGCACTGGAGCAGTTGATTCATATAATCTTTCATTGTGTTGACCTTTCCCATGTTCTTGCTTCTTACAGCTTACATTCCCACTGTAATTCTTTCTTTGCAGCTTTGGATTTGGGCGCCCTTGGCGCACACTCCTCTTGCGCTCCGCTCAACCTTCCCGGGACCGTAACCCTAACCCATCCCTAGACGGAGTAAGTTGGCCAACCGACAAGAAAAGCAATGATCTGAAAAGGATCCATAAATATATTTGACTGAAAGCATTCCCAACCAGGACTGTGCATAAAACTCTGAGATGGGGAATTAAACATTTTTATGTTCTTTTTGGTAAGACTGATATACAGTCATGAATGTGAAATGTTTAATCGCTTGTTTAATCGCTTAAACAAGGAAAGAAAAATAAAAGGAATGCTAATAAGAATTAACAACTCTGTTAATACGTCAATAAGAATTTGTTAACTAATCAATCGATGCGAATTAATTTGTTAATAAGTAAATATCTGCAGGAAGTCACCTGTCTGAACTCTAAATACTTGCACAAATCCCCCCTATTTGGCAAAACATTTGACAATCTTGCTTTTTTGTGTTCCTTAACCTGCAACGGTCTTAGTGAGTAAAATTGAACTGATCATATACAGGCAGTCTTCGACTTACAACAGTTCATTTAGTGACCATTCTAAGTTACAACAGCACTGAAAAAAAGTGACTTTTGATAATTTTTCGCACTTATGACCGTTGCAGCATCCCCATGGTCACGTGATTTATATTTGGATGCTTGACAACTGACTCACATTTATGATGGTTGCAGTGTCGTGGGGCGATGCGATCATCTTTTGCGACTTTCTGACAGGCAAAGTCAAGGGGGAAACCAGATTCACTTAACAACTATGTTATTAACGTAACGACTGCAGCGATTCATGTAACAAATGTGTGGAAAGAAAGGTCCTAAAATGGGGCAAAAATATTTAACAAATTTCCCACTTAGCAACATAAATTTTGGGCTCAGTTGGGGGCGTAGGTCTAGGATGATCTATATTCTCCCTCCATCTCCCCACTACTGTCAGTCCTTTGGATAATAAGAAACTCCTTTCTTGGATTCTGTAGAGACAACGGTATGTTGAAATGCTCTTTTGTAATATCCAATAAGTCATCTGAGCCTCAGTATTCACAGAATATGCTTAGCCCTGTTAGTAAAAGCAACGCTGGCTTCATTTGCAAAACACGCTGAGCTTGATTAGAGTTCCTATTCTCCAAAGAACTGCAGGAGAAGAAGCAATGGGTGGAAACTAATCAAGGAGAGAAGAAACCTAGAACTAAGGAGAAATTTCCTGACAGTTAGAAGAATTAGTCAATGGAACAGCTTGTCTCCAGAAGTTGTGGATATTTCAATACATGCATGTTTCTAAGAGGAGACTGGATAACCATTTGCCTGAAATGGTATCGGGTTTCCTGCCTAAGCAGGGGGCTGGACTAGAAGACCTCCAAGGTTCTATTCTAGTTCCTGTTCCTGTTTCTATTCTATTCTATTCTATTCTATTCTTCTAAATTTGTCTCTGTGTGTAACTAGTGTGTTATGTGAAACCAGCCATCTCGTTTAATTTAATCCTTGGGGGCATTGCGTCACCCCAGAAAATGGGTGGACTAAAAAACCAGGTTATTCACGCCACACTCTGAGTCACAAACCAGCGAGCGACATTCAGCTTGGATCACTGTGTGACGCTAACTCATAAAGTCAATTTCTAGTTCAAGGGATTGTGCAAACCTTGGATGACGTATATGAACATCGACTCTAATGTTTCAAATGAAATTAAATGTATATAATAATAGGGCTAGCCCAAGTTCCCAGAGGTTAAAAAAGAAAGAGTTAAGTAAGCAGTAATGCAAATACGTGAGGAGACTTGCCGCGTAAAACATTCTGGGTTTGTTTGATGACAAGAGTGCAGGAAAGATCCCCTTTTTTCAAAAGGATCAGATCTGCCAGAACATCACCCTCTCATTTTGGGTTTTGTAGGAAGCTAGCACCCACCCCTCTCCTAGAAAAATGAAATATTCTAGGAAATATTAAAAAGGCGGAATATTATATCTTCCTGGATGAGAAAAGGAGAAACATGCTCTTGGAAAGCGGCCCCCATCTTTGTTAATAGCCCCAGAAAGACAAAAGATATCTTATCTACGACTTATTTTATCTTCAGCTCCAGGGTGATGGGATTAAGACATCAGGGCATGATACCCATCTCACCCCGTGGCACCTGGGAAGATTACATCACCCGACAAGATTCAACCAAGCTACACCTGCATGGCCCTATGGGAGTCTGACAACCAGTCAGAATACATTTCTTGCCACAGGAATAGGAAGCATGTTCAATGCCCAACAGAGGATATAAATCTCTCTCCCTCTCTCAACCCATGTGCTTTTTTTTTTTTGCCCAGGACCTCAATGTGGTCCTGCTGTCCACCATTAAAACCATCCTTCCAAGCGGTCTCCATGTTTCCAGTGTCTTTCTTCCCACTTGGAACTGAACCCAGATGGGCATTTCTTCTGACAGTTTCCATACAAGTTATGCTCACCCCTGAACAAATGTTTGTAGCTTTTGCAAGCTCCAAGTTCGAGGCACTTGACAAGACCCTCCGAGAGCTGTATGCGGCGAAGTTGCATTTTCATGTATGCCGGTTAGCGTACATTCTGAATGACAAAGTTATTCTTAAGTTTCCAAGTCTAAATACCGCTTTGGGTAAATGAGCAGAGACCAACAGGGCAGACAGGCATATAACCACCACAGTCCTTGCACCCATACAAATCAGCTGTCCTTTTCCTGCATTTCAGATAAATCTTTCACTATTTCATAGGAAATTGGAAACAAGTGAGGTTCCCGGGTCAGTTCAGTGGAACTGATAAAATCACTTGTCCTTCCTTAAAAATGTCACATGAACCAACTGTATTTTGGGGAAAGTTAAGTCCTCGGGGACAATATTTTTACTCCTAACTTGGGGTGTCATGCTTGCAGTATTTCTGACTCCATTTCAGGAGCGCTTATTTATTTACTGGTCGAATGTATACCCCCAACAACCTTATTAGATAGGTTGGGCTGAGAGTGGCTGCCGAGTCTCAAGCTTGAGGTCAAATAAGGACTTTAATGTTTAACTTAATATTAAGATCCAATCTTCACGTTTAAAAGACAATGCCCTTGCAGGTTATTTCCACTCTGGTAAGCAGAGTTCAAATGTTTCTACAATACTACATGCTTATGTCTCCATGTGAATCCACAAACTCCCTCTTCTGACGTTGAAATAAATGCGCCACTCTCATTCAGATGTTCAATATAAACACGTAACTAAGAGGCCTTTAGGCGCATAAGCAGAACGCCCCGCCCACAAACAGGGGCGGGGCTTCCTCTCTATTCTTTCCCGTTTTCTTATTGGACACCCGAAAGGGAAAGAAGAACCGCTTGTATCCTAGCAACGGGAAATCAATCGCGCAGGCGCACCCGTAGCTTAGCGCCAACAGAGGGGAGATTTCCTCGCGCATGCGCCTCGCTTCCTCTCTTTTCTGTAAGAGCAATGACGGCAGCTCTTCCTCGGTTCGTTCTTTCTTTGCCGCCCCGCCCTCTACCGATTCCGAGCTCCACCTCCCTCCCTCTCGCTTGCGCACAGACGCCTGCGCAGAACGCCCCCTCCGTCTCTCCTTCCTCTCTCTCTCTCTCTCTCTCTCTCTCTCTTTTCCGCCCCCCCCTTTCTTTCTCCTCGCCCGTCGCTTCCGAGGTTTTGTCGCTGGAGGATGACGTAGGCCTGCTGGGGCCGGTCGCCGCCGTGTAGGTTGTGGGAGCCTGACCCACGTGAGTCGTTGCCGAGGCGGTTGCCGGGCGCCGTCGCTCAAGGGAGCTGGGAGGGGTGGGAGGAACGGGAACCGGGGCGGGGGGGGGAAGACCAGCCCTTCTCGGAGGCCGGGATGCGCCCAGCGACGAAGGTACGCGCCGGACGAGCAGCGGCGGGAGGGGGCGTGGTGATCCGGGGGCTCGCGTGCCTTCCTCCGCCGCGCTTCCTGCGGGGGAGTGGGTGAGTGACGGGTGGGCAAGGCCGGCTTTCGGCCTAGTGGACCCCCCCCCCACACGCACACCCGTCCTCCGGCCGGAATCCTCCTAGGGGCGGGGGGGTGGTTCCCGTGGGAAGTGGGTGGGTCTTGTCCCCTAAGTTCGGGGGAGGATGGGCGTCCATTGAGGGAAGCAGGTGCCTCCCCCGGGGAAGCGGGGGGGGCAGCGGGAGGTCCCCCCCACCCCCCCGCGTTCCCAAAGGGCGTTGATTCGGGTCAGCTCCAGGCTCGCCTCGGCCTGTTTCTAATGAAATATATCCGGCCGAGCCCCCAGTTCCCATGACGTCGTTACCCCGGGAGCGCGACCGTTTTCCTTGGGTTCGATTTTTAAGGGCCCCACAAAAAAGCTCCGAGGGACGAAACCAACATGGCTTCACCCCCCAACCCCCCCTTGCAATCCCTCCCTCTCTTTCCTCAGTTGAATCCGAAGGTCCAGCCATTTAGAACCTGATGCAAGGGGGGGGGGAAGCCCTAACGCTGGTTATTGTGACCTCTGTTTATTTAGGATACTCGCTGCCAAATAAAACCGCACCTGCAACGGGTTATTTTTTTTTAATGGTTTTCTCCGTGCTCTTAAGAGGTACGTTGTGCTTTCGAGGACTAATTGGAGCTCTGACACACACACACAAAAAACCCCCAAAACACTTCTGGTTTAGCTCTGGCCTCCCTCTCCTTCAGCAACATTACTTTAAGCGGAAAGGCATTTCCTCCCCTTGTTAAATAACTGGTAGTCAGAATTTCCTGCATAGAAATAACACTGAGACTTATATACCGCTTTATGGTGCTTTGCAACCCTATATGCCTATCTGTTTCATCTAGTGATCTGCAGGAACTGGAACTTTCCCATAAAGGACCTGTGCATAAGAACATACAAAGAAATTAGAAATTGACAGTGAAGGTTAGAGCTCCAGAAAGGAGTGACTGTATATGCACGCTGGGGAATGTTAGGGAAACTGAAACAGATTGTGTATCAGTGTTGACTACTGAGATTTCTTTTCCCTACGGTGTGGAGAAGATAAGTATGGAAAAGGGAGTGAAAATAATGATATATCTAATTTCAGAAAGAAGATTCAGAGAATATAAATACATACTTTCAGTAATGTAACAATAGAAAATGTTTCATCTAAGATTTTCCAGTGAAGAAAATATGAGAATAGGAGGTAGTTATATATCTAAGAAAGCTGGAGTAAGCAAGAAGTACAACAGCTGCTTTGAAGACATACAAGCAGGGCTGTGTATCTTCTCCGAAGATCCGTCTGAGAATTAAACCTGAAGGGAAGGGGGTGCATATTCAGGCTGCAAATTGTACAGAGATAAGTTGCTGATGCCAAGCAGTTTTTTTGGTTTTTTTTTAACTTTTTCTTTTCTGCTGAGAATTTTTTTCACAAGATGTCTGAAAAAGCTGTTTGGAAGTACTTGTATTTTTTTTCAAGGGCAAGCACTTTATTCCTGTTGGCTGCAGGGGAAAACACTGAACTGTTTAAGGCACTTAGGTTCAATGTATTTTAGTATAGTTACATTCAAGGAGGAACTAAAATCCAGATCCTGTCCTCATAATATTTGAATTATTAAATAAAACTGATGATCAGGGCTGAAATTTAAATTAAACCAGACATTTAATTTATGGAATGTGCTTCCACAAGTTATGCTGACAGTTGCTAATGGGTGGATTTAAGGTGGATTAGACAACCTGTAAGATAATGCTGGTAGAAGCTCCTAGTCAGGAGAAATCCCTTTGTGTCTTGTTTGTGGTTCTCAAGAGACACCTGATAGATCACCATGAAAGGTGGCGACTGGTGTTCAACTGCACGGATGGTTGGCCTGATTCCACTGATTTTTACACCGCTCAGAAAATGTCAGAAGCCATTTTCATATTTCAGATGTCTTTTACCGAATCCGGTGTGAAGAGATAGAACTGATGTAATAGTCACTGATGAATAAGCATGCTTATACTGATTGTATTGACATACTTGAGAAGCTGGCTAAGAATAAATGGGTGAGTGTTACATTGGCAGCTTATGCTTAGGTGGAAACAACCGTTTCTTAGTCTTGATTGTTAAATGGCTGCAGATGGAAGGATAGGAAACATAAAGATTTTACATTATAAAATTCCGTTAGCCAAAGAACAGAGCTATTTTGTAGGTGGAAGAACTAGATATGCTTAGGGCCTGGCTTGTTGGAAATTATTTTTAAGACAGTCTCTCCTCCGTTCTTTATTATTTTCCCCTTGCATAAAGAAAAGTCTGGCCAGGAGAACCAGACAGGGATACTGATCAGTTTAAGTCTAAAAACATGGAGACTTTCAAGTTCATAGGCAGTGCGTCAAGTCAGTGGTTCTCGGCACGGACCCTCTTTAAATACCTTCTGTGGCTACGGACCACCAAGACCTAATTCAAGATTTAAATCATAACATTTCTTCAAGCCTTCGCGGACACCCTGTGATGATCTCATGTCTGTGACTACAGGTTGTGAACCACTGCATTTAGTTAAACAAAGAACTGCATCCATCCTACCCTTGTGTATGTTGAAAGTGGTATTGTAGGGAAGAGCATAACGCTGGTAAATGCACCGTGTACTGCTTGCCTTCATAATCTGAGGTCTGGCGTGTACTTACAAGTCAGATTTCTCTGACTTTGGGACAATGTCTATGTTGCAGCATATTTTAGGGTGTGACAAGCTTGTAATTTAGCAATCTTAAACAGGCTAGTATTTAACAGCTTCCCTGACAGCCATAGGCAATTGGGAAAGTGATGCAGGAGAGTAAGTGGAGTTCCATGGTGATGAACGAGTTGGCTAGAGAAACAACAGATCCCTCCTCTGATTCTTTTGCAATTTGCACAGGGAGAAATTCTTCCTCTGCAACCAGCAGAGAAAGATCAGACATTCCAGCCTTTAGAGGCTGATGACTTCTTTGTTAACATCTTACAGGCTATAAATCTGTGATCTGATTTTTAAAGTTGAGTTTAGAATTTTGGTAGAAAGCCTTTTATGTTTTTAAAAAAAAGTTTTGTATGATGTAGAAAACAGGCCTGTGACATTGAGATGAAGGGGCAAGAAATCTGAAAGATGTGGATCCTGGTTTCTGCAAATTTTGAATGTAGCCTGTTTATCATATTGCTAGAAAAATGGTGTGTTTCAATGCCAGGATGGCTTTAGTTTAGTTTTATAAGGATGAGCTGGGAGAGAGAGAGCTCTCTTTTTCTACAGAAAGTGATGTAATGAAATTATCCTCATTTACAATTGAAAACAATGAACTTAAAAAATGTGCAGTTCTTTCCTCGGCCAGTGTTATATTTTTGGGGGACGAACAGAAGAAGGTTTTGAGTTGCGCACAAACTTTTTGAAGTGGTTTCAAACAACAACATCTCAGATATTTTCCTCATTTCTGGGTAGATCAGACTTCTTCTAATTGTGCCTTTCAGATATTTTGGCTTTAATTTCTGCTTACAGTGCAGCCTGAGCAGATCTGAAGGGCAACAAGTCAGAAAAGGGTTTTGTCAACCAATATTCCAATTTGTTTTTGAAATGCTTTTGTTGTTTTTCTTTTGAATTTTAGAGCAGTTTTCAGCTGGAGTGGAAGAAAGCTGAGCATAGTTCATCTCCAGTCATTTTTTTGTACTGTTTTACCTCTCCAGAGCATTGTGCTGCAATATTGTTTTAATACTTTCATATTTTTGTGATTATTATGCTGTCCCACATAGCAAAACTGCTTAGATAACTAGAGTTCATCACATTTTCCAGTAGTTCCCGGGGCATTGAATAATTGCCCACTTCTGCTTGTACTTGCCAATATGTGGTCAGTCAGAAACTGTTTACACAAGAATAAAATGTACAGTTTTCCAAAAATGTGCTGTTTAGCAGACAAAAATTTTCAACAAGAGATTACTAATAATTGACTTTTAAATATATAAAGCATGTGAAGCCATGGTTAGTCTTCTGATATTTTGGACCTTTGAGAAAATAGCTTGACTTACTGCCAGGAAAAATTCTTAGAGTGAAACCTTGGTAAAGTCTGAGCAGAAAATGTTTCAGAATTTATACTGTTTGCAGTTCCTTGGAGGGGGAAAAAAAGCAAGTCAGTACTATATATTATTTGATACCAGACAAAAGCATTCTGAAACAAAAATGTGAGCATTCTCTCTGTGTATGTTTAAATTTGGGAATCTTCAGAGATTTACCTGATTGATTTATGTATTTAGGGATAGGGCCTCAAATCATAATTTCATTTCAGGTGAATTTTCCGTTGTCAACTTTGGTTAAAAAGATAGCGATGAAAAGTTTATCAGTTTGCATGTTTGAAACCATTACAGGTAGTCCTCGACTTACAGCTATTCATTTAGTGACCGTTCAAAGGTTGTAAAATGGGGCAAAATTCACTTACCAGTAACTCATTTAGCAACAGAAATTTTGGGCTCAATTGTAGTAAGTCGAGGACTACGTATATGTAAAGTGAAATACGGCTTGCAGCTAAAATCTTTCCTTTTTAATGGCAAGGCTATACAAAAAGCATACATTCAGGAAAATTGCCTAGAAACCAACGTAGTTCTTTGTAAAATGAAGTGTTCCCACCCCGCATTTGAACAAAAGAGTTATTCCATCTTCACTTGAAATATGTTCTAGAAAAATAAAGCTTGGGGGGAGGGAAATGGGTGTTTTGCTATTTTCATTGTGGAAATTTGAAATAGTCCCTTTGCTTCTTTGTTTTATAGCAGTAGGCCACAAAGTAGGCTAAGCACTACTACCACTCAACCTATAGAAAAATTGGGTGAGTGAAGGTTGTTTTTTTTTCTATTTTGAAACACCCCTAACACTGGAAGAGTAATTAAGCAACTTTTACAACCAATGCCTGTTTAAAGCATCCGTCACAAAACAGATACCAAAAAAGCAGCGGCAATAGACTCATACAATACCTGCAACATACCTGCAGAAATATTTGTCTTGATGCTTCTTCCTGATGCACATGTTTGCAAAGTTAACATTTTTTCTAGTTATCCCTCCAAAGCTTAGCAAAGAGATAAACCTACATAATTTTCCGTATGGCACCTGCGAAGCTGAAAACCTAGTAATAGTGTTACTTAATTTTATTTTACAAAATTTGTGGACCACCCACTCGAGACGTGCCAGTGAATAACAAAGCAAGGATAAATCAGAGCGAAATAATAATCAGAATATTAAAAATGTGATACTCATATACTTAGCCAAGACAGGAACCTGCAAACAATTCAGGCGGAAGGCACATTTGAAGCTTACAATAATAAAAAGGAAGAAAAGGAAAGGAGTAAGCAGAACTAAAATAATAGAATAAAATAAACCATGACAAAGGAACACAATGAAAATAATACAGTATTTATTTATATTCCACCTTTATTATTTTTATAAACAATGCAAGGCAATGACCATACTTTAATCCTCCTTCCTCCTCCTGCTTTCTCCACCTGTGAGGTAGGTTGGACTGAGAATGACTGGCCCAAGGTTACCTAGTCAGCTTTCGGGCTTAGGATTGGATTTATACTCAAAGTTTTTTGATTCCTAGCCTGATGCCTTAGCCTGCACATTTTGCATTTAGAACATTCTAGAAAACCGAAAATGTTAGGGGCAGCAACCACGGGCTCAACTTCCTTTAAATATGTGCAGTTTCTCCGTAGATTAAGACTAAAATAATGTGGCAGCCTGCCTACTTTTGTGGCCCTAAAATAGAGCAAGAGGAAGCAGCAAAGTGCTGCTTTTAAGTTCCCATTTTTCACGTTTCTGTCCCTTTCGAATAGTGAACATTTGAGGCACTTTTGAGTTTTGTTCAATAAATAGACGTTCATTTAAAGCTCAGAACATACGGTTTTGGATTCGCACCTTGTTACAAATGATTTAAATATGTATTTCAGTTACAATATTAATCCAGATTGGAGGAATAAGCATAATATATATACCAGGGGTGGGGGGATGGGACGACCCTCGTGATTTTTAGAAATCTTGTACTACTGAACAAATGTAATTTTATATTCCTGTGTATATTCTTGTGCATGTTCTGGATGGTGATTATATTCCTGTGTATATTCTTGTGCATGTTCTGGATGGTGTTGCAATTTTGCAATCCTCCATTTTGACTGGCTGGCTGCCTTCAGAGGAATTCAAAAGGAATATTCTTTTTTTACTTATCAAGCATCTGTCCTCCATGTCTTTGATTTCTGTAAAGCAGTTCAGAAGATTTCCTCAGTATATACGTATATTTTGTAGGTACCTTTCTTTCTGTCCCATCAGTTCTTTTTCCTCCTCTTCCCTCCTTTTTCCCCCTGAGATTCTTTTTATTTTTATTATTACTGCAAGGTGGGATTGAATGAGCTCTGCACCGATTAGCTCCCGGTGGTAAAGTTGACCTTGATAGGACAAATGCTGATTGCTTCGGTCACCTGCTGTAATAAAAGACCACCTCACCTTTGTTCGGCTCTTGCATTTACATATCACCACAGTATCAGTAAAGATGGCTTCAAGACTGGTTTTCTGAGGTCTGATGCCTTCAAAGGACGTGAGGGTTATACACAAACGGCAATGACTGAGTCACGTAGGCCACAATTGTGAAAGCAGTCTTCGGTGTAAATGGTGCCGTATTAGGATTTTCAGTTCGAACCGCTAGTTCAGGTTTTGGTACCCGATGAAAGGCTCTTGGGAACAGTGATCCTCCGAAATATCTGAAGGGCATTGGGGGCGGGGGGTGAGGGGGAAGAGGAGTGTGAACAGATAGAGACAGCACCAAAAAACAGATGATTAAAACTGCGTGGGAGCGGAGATTGCAATTGGGTCATCGCTTATAGAACAGATTTTTCAAGTGTTCAAATCAAGACTCTTCCCATACGCCTTGAAATAGAGAGTCTTGAATTAGCTCAGTTCCCCACTTAGCCACTGCAAATATGACTCTTGTCTGCATGTACAGTGGTTTGCCTAAAGATGCCTAGCGATTTTATGGCTGGGATCTCCTCGCCTTAACGACCACAGTGGAGCCCAGAATTTCTGTTGTGAAGTGAGACATTTGTCAAGCGAGCTCTGCTCCATTTGAAGACCTTTCTTGCCACCCTTGTTAAGTGAATCGCTGCGGTTAATAAGTTAGTAACGCGGTTCGTAGGTGAATCTGGCTTCCCCGTTGATTTTGCTTGTCAGAGGGTTGCAAGAGGGGAATCACGTGACCCCGGGACACAGCAACGGTCCTAAGTATGTTGTCCCAAAGTTGCATCTGAATTTTGATTACAGGATCATGGGGATGCTGCAACGGCCGTTAACTGTGGAAAAAAGGTCACAAGTCGCTTTTTTTTCAGTGCCGTTGTAACTTTGAACGGTCACTAAATGAACTGTTGTAAGTTGAGGACTACCTGTATTTGAATTTGATATTTGGTCTCTTCTCCTTAGCTGTGTCCATCACAGGTTTTCCCTTGAACTACGTTGCCTCAGTGGCCACACATTGCTAGGCACGTGGTATAGAATAGGGTCGATGTCTTTTAAGGTAGTTTCATATATTTGGATAAACATGAAAATGTGGAAGAGTGAAAAGTGAACCATTTGAGACAAAAGAAAGGGCTCCTGTGAAAGCAGGGTGCAGTTGGGAATTTGCATAAAGCAGAGGAAGGGATTAGGTCAGGGGTGTCAAACTCAATCGCGTTGAGGGTCTCCTCAGGGTTGTGCTTGATCTTAGGGGGCTGGGTGGGCGTACATCTCGGGGGGCTGGGTGGGCGTAGTCAGGGTGGGTGTGGTCAGCTCAAAGTCATTCATGTCGGGTGCACCTGTGGTGGCCCGGCCAGGCCTGGGGGGATCCTCCTGTACCCCTCTGCCAGTGACCCTCCCAAGCTCTGTTTTCACTGGCAGAGGCACCATAGGCCAGTCCTTCACTATTTCCGGGGCGGCCCTGCCGGCCAGATCTAAGCACTCATTCTACCAATAAGCAGCGTGCAAGGCTGGCTGTGATCTATCTCTAGGTTTTAACAATAGCACTTAAACTTATATACCACTTCACAGTGCTTTACAGCTCTCTCTCAAAGCAGTTTACAGAGTCAGCCTATTTGCCTGCAACAATCTGGGTCCTCTTTTTACCCACCTCGGAAGGATGGAAGGCGGAGTCAACCTTGAGTCGGTCAGGATCCAACTCCTGCTGTGGGCAGAGTTAGCCTGCAATGCTGCTTTCTAACCACTATACCACCACTAAAGCTTCTTTAGAAAGAAAGTTATTGATACTGTAGGGCCTCTTTGTGTCCCACACTTAGAAAAGGTACATTTTTCATTTAGGGAGGAGATTCTATTCTAAGCCATTACAGGTAGTCGTCAACTTACAACAACCTTGTTGAGTTGACTGTTCGGTTACAATGGAAATGACCTATGACCGTTTTTCATGCAACATCCCCAAGGCCGTATAATCAAAATTCAGACGCTTGGCCACTGGCTCCTGTTTATGACGGTTGCATAGTCCAGGGGTCATATGATCCCCTTTGGCGACCTTCTGACAAGCAGTCAATGGGGAAGCCAGATTCACTTAAAAACTGTATAACTACCGTGTTTCTCAGAAAACACGACCCACCCCAATAATAAGCCCAACCCTACTTTTTGGGGGACTGGGTCTAATATTACCCCTACCCTGAAAATATGCCCGGGGGGGATGGGCGTGACCAGCATGAGTAGTGGTGTGGGCGCGTGGGGGGGTATAGCAACTGTCCAGCTGCAGCCTGCTGGCCCCTTGGGGCAGTTTTCCCCAAAAAGCCTCCATTCCGAATGCTGAAGTTTCGGAATGGAGGCTTTTTGATGAACGGGAGGAAAATGGGGAGGGAGGACTTTCCTTCCTGTCATCTATTCCTCAAGCTCAGCACAGACTGAGGGAAGAAGGATGGCAGGCAGGAAAGCCCCCCCTCCCCATTTTACTCC
>JANHFL010003083.1:24729-38443 GCA_032468155.1 Oxyrhabdium leporinum
TGTCATCTATTCCTCAAGCTCAACACAGACTGAGGGAAGAAGGATGGCAGGCAGGAAAGTCCCCCCTCCCCATTTTCCTCCCGTTCGCCAAAAAGCCTCCATTCTGAACGCTGAAGGTTCGGAGTGGAGGCGACGGTGCATCCACGGTGCATCCAGCTCACCGAGTCTGGCCTGCTGCACCTCAAAAAAAGTAAGACCACCTCAAAAAATAAGCTCGAGTGCTTATTTTCAAGTCTAAAAGAAAAGAAGACTCGGTCTTATTTTCTGAGAAACATGGTAATTTAACAACCGCAGTGATCACTTAACAACCGTGGCAAGAAAAGTCATAAAATGGGGCCAAGTTCACTTAACAAATGTCTCATTTAACAACAGAAATTTTGGGCTCAATTGTCCTCGTGAGTCAAGGACTACCTATACATTACTGGAGAACGGTAAATGAGACACCCTGTGTGTGTATTCTGTTGTGTAATTCTGTCCCTCTTTTTCATTGCAGCTTCACTTTGGGATCATAATGCTGCAGAAAAATGAAAGAGCATAGTCAAAACTTGCAGTGGAGAAGTCTGTCGCTGGCCAGTTATCGAACATGGACTGTGGGACTTTGGGGGCCAAGGCCACGCTGCTTCCAGAGGAGACGTCTCCGTCTACTTAGAAGAAGGAAGCAAAGCAGTCTGCCACCTTTGAATGCGAAACAAACTAAACCATACAGAAGGAGGGCTCTTCTGCACCAGAGAAGTTGGATTCCTGATGTGTTCTTCAATATAAATCTGCCAGTTGGATTTATTCAGAATTGCACAAGTCCACAAAATAGATTCAAAACCCCTTCCTCCACTTGTGGAAGTCCCTATTCAGGATCTAGGGGGATTCACAGGACACCTTGCCAGAGTGAGGTGCTGGCTAAATACATAAGCTTGGGGGTTGACTCAAAGGTTTGTCAAGACAAGCCATACAGCCCAGAGGCCGGCATTACTGGTTTGTCGCTTCAAAGGGACAGTCTTGCTTCGAATAGGGGAGGCCGTAACAATGATGGAAAACAAAACGAAATCATAATTCTAAACAACTCTACGAGAAAATATTGTTGTCGAGGACTGAAGCAACATGGATCTTGCGGCCTCTTGATTGCCCGACGGACTAAATTCAACCAGTGTACTTTAAAAAGATCCCCATTTATGATGCATAAAAAACTCTCTCTGGTTAAGTTTCGAATTAGAATTGCGAAATCTCTTCCCAAGCTTCGGAGAGGCAAAACGTGTAAAGTGAACAGACGCAAGCTGAGTTGGGCGGCGAAAGTAACAAGAGATTGGCAAGAGGCTCAGCAGGCGGAGGCCTTCGCAGAGGATCGCGGGGCCTCGCTTCCTTCACGGAAATCCAAGCCTAACTCTCCTTGGGACCTGTTCTGCTTCTCAGATATGAACAGTAACATGCCAGGACCACTTATTGAGGAGAGTCAAACGTGTCGGCCTGATGCTTGCCTTACGCAGGAGAGACTCTTCCATTGTAGGCCGCTCCCTTACAAAAACCTGGCGCCCCGAGACCAAAATGGCATCGCGGAAAGCTGCCTGCTTCCGGAGTTGCAGAGAAGTCCTCCTTCGGGGACGGAGGCCCCGCCCAGGGCGGACGTGGGAGAGATGCCGTCCTTGGACAACTCTCCCGAAGACATTTTCATCGTAACGGAGAAAGAAATCTCGGTTTCAGGGCACGACGAGGAAGCATCCAATCAGGTGATGGGTTCCGACGAGGTGGTCCTGGAGTCCTCCAAGTTGGATCTGGGCACAAGCGAGGGTTGCACTAACGGACCTGTCGTGGAGTCGGTCCAGAGCGAAGACTGCCGTAGTCAGATGGAAGTGGAAAGTCCTATCAGCACCGACGTCTTTGGCACAGAGCTCTTAGACCACCTGTACTGTAAGAGCCCTCTGGACGAGCCTCTGAGAGGAGGAAGCACGGGACAGAAATCAGGGACTCCCAAAGGTGGCAAAAGGAGCAGTCAGAAAATGTCTTGTGTCAATGATGAGCAATTGGCTGCCTGGCTGTGTGGTATTTGCCTATTTTTTTTTCTCCCCACCCCACCCCCTTACGTTATTGAGTGTTTTGCTTGGTGTGTGGTTATTCAGGGTTGAGATTCAGGTGCCGCCCGTAAAGCAGAGATCCCAAACCTTCCCGGGTTGGCGTGATTACACCATGATTAGGAGGGGAAAGGAAGGGATGGTTTTGTGGGAGGGGCAGGCGCAGGCGCGCGAATCGTGATTACAAGGGCGCTGCAAAAAGCGATTTACAACCGGTCCTCGCACCGAGGACGCTTGCTGCCACCGGTATGCCTTTATGACGGTTGCACCATCCCTTCGTCATCGGAATACGAAGCTTTACACGCAGCAGCTTATAACGCAGTGAATGATACCCACAGCTCCTTTCAGGATAGAAATGCCCAATGGAATTCAAGGTTTTTACAGTATTTCCATTTTAAACGACCAAAAGCAAACGTACGATGACTTGTCTGCGGTACGGAGAATGAAAGAGAGTTTTTGAAATTTATAAGGCTTTTGGTTTAGAGCAGGGCTGTCAAACTCGCGGGCCGGAGGGCTCACACGCTGGCCACACCCCTGCCTGGTTTAACAAAGTGGGGGGGGAGAAAGTCACGTCACGTGATGCTGCCATGACGACGCGGGTTTGACACCCCTGGTTTAGAGGTTTTACAATACGCCGTTGCGCAGGAGTATCAGTGACTAAATCGTTCTGTAGTCTTACCTTAGGTGGCCTGTAAAAATAAGCTCAGATCTTGCTCTTGCTGGGAAAACATTGGGATTGGCATCCAACAACTTTTATGAAGTATTCTGCGTTCATTTTCTATACAGGTAGTCCTCGACTTACAGCGGTTTGTTTAGTGACCATTCAAAGTTACAACAGCACTTACGACTGGTTTTTTTTTCAAAGTTGCAACCTCTGCGGCATCCCTGTGATCACGGGATCAAAATTTGGATGCTTGACAACTGGCTCATATTTATGGCCATTGCTATGTCCTGGGGACATGCGATCTCCTTTCGAGACGACCTGATAAGCAAAGTCAATGGGGAAGCCAGAGTCTCTTAACAACTGCAATGATTCACTTAATAATTGTGGCAAGAAAGGTGGTAAAATCGAGTGAAACTCACTTGAATGTCTCACCTCACAACAAAAAATGTTGGGCTCAATTGTGGTCGTAAGTCAAAGACTATCCGTGCGACCATTACTATATTTTGTTTTGGAGCATCGCTCTGAATAGTTGCAAAGTTCTACAATGGAATTCATTTTCATGGAATTCATAACGTAACTTAATATTTCCACATTATTTCCATATTATTATTTATTTACTACATCATTTATGCACTAATGTCTTCCATCTGACTCAAGACGGCTCACAGGAATAAATGAAATCATCAAAGCAAAATGTAAATAATAAAAACCATCTGAAAGCTAATATAATGAAAACAATTTCAAATGCAGTTATAATAAATCACAGATAAACCAAATTCTGGTCCGGTCGTGTAGGTTACATGAGAAGTAACATCAACCCTACTTGTGAGAAATACAGGAAGTGGTTTTCGCTGGTTATGAAAGATATTGGTCCAGCGTTGATACAGGTAATCCTTGACTTACGATCACAATTGAGCCCAAAACGTCCATCGCTGAGCGAGGCATTTGTTAATTAAGCTTTACCCCATTTTACAACCTTTCTTGTCACAGTTGTTAAGTGAGTCGCTGCAGTTAAGTTAGTCAAGTGGTGGTTAAGTGAATCTGGCTTCCCCATTGACTTTGCTGGCCAGGAGGTTGCAAAAGGGGATCGTGTGGCCCCCCAGGACTAGCTCCTCATAAACGAGCTAGTTGCCAAACAGCCAAATGTTGGTCATGTGACCCAGGGGATGCTGCAATGGTCATAAATGTGAAAAAACAGTTTCAAGTCCCTTTTTTTCATTGCTCTTTTAACTTTGGTTACTAAACAAATGGTGGTGAGTCAAAGGATTACAAAGGTACCTGTGGATGACTCAAGATGATGCATATTTAGGTTTTGCTACTACAGATATTCTCGGCTTAGAACCGTTCATTTGGCAACCATTCAAAGTTACAAGGGCGTTGCAAAAAAGTGATTTATAGCCGGTCCTCACCCTTACGACGCTTGCTGCAACCAGAATGTATTTAGGATGGTTGCAGCATCCCAGGGTCATGTGATGGCCATTTGTGATTTTTCCCAGCCAGCTTCCAGCAAGCAAAAGTCAGTGGGGGAAGCCAGATTCCCTTAACGGCCGTGTGATTCATTTAACAACTGCAGTGATTTGCTTAGTTGTGTTAAAAGGGGGTGGGACAACTCAACACCTACATTGCTTAACCGTGGAAATGGTTCCGATTATGGTTGTGAAATGAGGATTGCCTGTAGATGAACTTGGAATAGAAAGTATAGATCAGGAGTGTCAAACTCGCGGTCCAGATGTGTCACGTGCTGGCCCCGCCCCCGCCTGGTTTAGTGAAAAGGGGGGGGGAAAGTCCCGATATGTCACATGAAGCCGCTGTGACCCCACGAGTTTGACACCCCCGGTATAGATTGATGGTGAAAAGAGTGTATTGTGCCTATGAAACAAGGGGTATTCAAGATCTGACAATTACCATTTCATAGCCAAAA
This sequence comes from Oxyrhabdium leporinum, assembly GCA_032468155.1. Taxonomy (NCBI): domain Eukaryota; kingdom Metazoa; phylum Chordata; class Lepidosauria; order Squamata; family Cyclocoridae; genus Oxyrhabdium; species Oxyrhabdium leporinum. The sequence goes on from JANHFL010003083.1 coordinate 29,375, forward strand.
AAAAAAAAAAGGTAGAAATTGTAGGGAATATTTAATTCTGTCTGTCTCCTGCTTGTTCCCTTCCACTGAGTCCCTTCGTTTGCAGACTTATTAGAGTAAAGGAGAGAAGTCTGTAATATACCAATGGATTTCAATAGCCTAGGAGCACCTCTACTGGTAACCAATCTAGTTTAAGTCCCCTTTTAGATTGTTTTACTCTAATTAAAAGTGAAAACTTAGCAGGCTGCCAACAATGCATGATTTAATGTCTTGTAATGGTTCTGTCTCCACCTCCATGATTCTAGAGGGGAGAAGTTACTATGGAGTGCTTTGTTTCATGGTTTGCCTATTTCCCCCTGTTTTTTTTTTAAAAAAGCCAAAGCTGACTTAAGAAATAGGAACCATGATGGCGTTAGAAAACAGCACCACTGGTTTGCCGCCTTGTCGGTGGATATTTTCTGTTTTCCATGCTTATTATGGCAGTTGTCCCCAAAGTGCTTTTTTTTCAAAAGGCAACTGGACTTTCTTTGTTTTTCCTTGAAGACGTTTCACTTCTCATCCAAGAAGCTTCTTCAGTTCTAACTGAATGGCGGAGAATGGAAGGATTTATGTTCTTTGCGATCATCCTGTCATTAGTCCTCTTTCTGAGAGTCTTTGAGGATGCTTGAGGGTTTATCTGTGCCCTCAGGGTCACCTGAATCCTACAGTCTGTTGTGGTAGTGGTTTTGTGAATGCTCTTAATAACCTTAAATTCCAAGGCTGTTTGGCGGCTTAATAAGATCGGAGTCCCTGCAGTAAGTATGCAGGTGGATGAGTTGAAAAAATAAATTTCAAAACTGATCAGACGTGTGTTTGTCCAATTCCGTCTTTAAAACACAATAAAACCCTGTATTATGTTTTATGGGAAAGAAGTTGATTCACATTTTAATGCAGATCTACCTCAGTATGTGAATCCAAGTAGAGCTATTTGGCATTTGCAGTTCTCACAGTTTTGTAGTAATACATGTATTACTGTGCAAACATTAATATGCAAAAGGGAGAAAAAAAGAGAGAGAGAGACGTGCACAGAAGACATACAAGTAGAACTATGTGCAGAAATGAATATATTGGCAAAAATAACTTGAGACAAAAATGTATATAGTGGGAGAAACATGTATTAAAATGCATTTATTCTTCCATGAATATAGAAACATAAAACTTCATTCTTAAAAGGCAGGCTGAATGTGGAAACAATTCAGTATGGATTTAAGATGTGGAAATTGATTTATATTTGCCTGTCTAAATCTGACTAAATTATGCACGCATGCTTTTGAAACGCTTATTGTGGTCTTAATGTGTTCATGTCTGCTTCAAAGTCTTAAGTGGCCACAGTTGGATTTGTGGATGTAACAAATCAACAAGGAAGCCACAAAATCAACTTAAGATAAATTGCTGAATATAGTAGTGGATGATGACGCCCTGGGCTTCTAGAATTTCATGAGTTCCAGAGATAGAGATGGTGTAAAGTAAACTTATCATTGATATAATGAACAAATTTGATACTTTAATAATGAAAATGCCAACAAGCTTTTTACTAGAGATTGGTGAATGAATCTGGCATAGATTTTCACGACCGCATCTTGAACATCACATCAGTTTGACTTGAGAGCAATTTACCCATATAAAACCAGTTAAAAATACTATGTGAACATCAAATAGACAAGTAGATTTTGCATGCTTCTCTCTTTCCTTTCTTTGTTTCACATTATTTTTTTATAAATAACTGAAGGTGGTGAACCTTCTGCCTCCTATTTACCCCACAACAACAACCCTGTGAGGTGAGTTGGCCTGAGAGAAAGTAAATGGCCCAAAGTCACCCAGCTGGCTTTCATTCCTAAGGCGGGACTAGAACTCATAGTCTCCTGCTGATTGGCCCAAAATCACTCAATTAGCTTTCATGCCTAAGGCAGGACTAGAACTCATTGTCTCCTGCTGATTGGCTCAAAGTCCCCTAGTCGGTTTTCGTGTCTAAGGCAGAATTAGAATTCATAGTCTCCTGCTGATTGGCCCAGAATCACTCAACTGGCTTTCATGCCTAAGGCGGGACTAGAACTCATAGTCTTCTGCCAATTGGCCCAAAATCACTCAGTTGGCTTTCATGCCTAAGGCAGGACTAGAACTCATTGTCTCCTGCTGATTGGCCCAAAGTCCCCTAGTCGGTTTTCCTGTCTAAGGCAGAATTAGAACTCATAGTCCCCTGCTGACTGGCCCAGAATCACTCAACTGGCTTTCATGCCTAAGGCGGAATTAGAACTCATAGTCTTCTGCTGATTGGCCCAAAATCACTCAGTTGGCTTTCATGCCTAAGGCGGGACTAGAACTTAGTCTCCAGTTTCTAGCCTGTTGCCGTAACAACCTATTCTTAACCACTAGAGACCAAACTGGCTTTTTACAGTTATTTACAGTGAGTGTTTCGAAAGAGGTGATTGGACCAATCACTTTGTAGTTGAAGACCAATCATCCAAGGTATCTGCTTCCTTATAATATATTCCCCACCCATCCCTTCATTAACGGAACACATGAAAAAACAGCCTGTTTTCTTTCATTATTAAGAAGACAGATCTTTTCTTCCGAATGTCCTAGATGAGGCTTGTTGAATCTCTTGTTGTCTAGAAATGCTTCCCATCCTAGATTTAAATAAACAGGCTCTGTAACTATCATCTATCTGACTGGGACCATAGTACTAGATGATCTTAGTTATAGTGCTAAAAATATCTACTTTTTAAAAGAAAATATTTTTAAATATACATTACATGAACAGTGAGGTATATAGATATTCATTTAAGTACAAACAGTTCTATTGATGACATTTGTTATATTAATCATGATTGTGTAGTTATAGTGTTATACATATTTATATCTGTGTTCCTTCATTGTTTAGTTGTTCAGTTGTTTTATGTGCCAGTCTAATAATAGTCACACTATTGTTTAAACGTACATAATAATACCATCTTTCAGCATCTAATCTTTACGTCTAGCTATTACGTTTAGCATGCTATATTAAAATATGTATAATAATATTTAATCATACTTCTGTAATTATAGTGTTATTATACATATTTGTATTAGAATATGTTCTTTCATTGTTTGGTTCAGCGTTTTGGTGTGCCATTCTAATAACAATCACAATATTATTTAGACATTCATAATGATACCATCTTTCAACATCTAATCTTTACATCTAGTTGTTACTTTTAGTATATAATAATATTCCCCCTTAATCTTATTTCTGCTTCTATTCTAGCTTTGAATAAAGCCAATCTTATATTAAACAACATTCCCTTTCTAACCATTATCTCTCGTCCGCATTAGTCTTTCAATTCTTATTTGTTGTTTTTTTTTGGCTTCCCTCCCAAACTCCTGCCTTGGGTCTTTGTCTCTGTCTACATCTTTCCTATTTAACCCAAATATTTCTTCCATCTGTACTATCTTTTGCTGCCATCTCTCGGGGGTCGGAGGGGGGGGTCTGCCGAAGCCCATATCTTCTCTTTAACAATGTCTTTTTATCCAATCCCAATTTTTGATCTCTTTATATATATTGTCCCTGATTTGGTTCATAAGTCTTTATTGTCTTCTCTTTGTTTTCTTGTTCTTGTTGCTTTATCTGATCTGTTTTTTCTTCTGATCTTTCTATTATTTCCTCTGTTTCCTGCGTTTTCTGATCTTTATTCGTTGTCCCTTGTTGGACATTTTCTGATTTCCCCAGAATGTCCTGCATTAAGTCTTTTATCTCCCTGTGATCCTTTGTCAATGTATCATAAATACTTTGAAGCATCAACACCATTTCTTTTTAAAATCCAGTCATCTTCCCCCTGGTGCAATATCTTGTCTTTTAATAGGTCCGACTATTGCTCAATAGCCTGTCTGTAGTCTGCCACCGCCCCAGAGTCTCAATTGTCTATGATCTCCGAGAGCAAGCTTAGAAACCATTTGCTCAGTCCTGGTGTTGACCTCAGGGGGATGCAATGGTTATATTTTTTTGTATCCCACAATTAGTTAATTAGTTCCATTTAAATGATCCAGGAAGACTTCCAAATATCTCCTTAAATCCATTCTGTAAATTTGGTCTTAGATCCTAGTATTTAAAAATTACTTGCTTTAATGTCTTTCATGATCTCACAATTAAACCTCCAGTAGCCATAAAATAAAAATATAGCACAATAGATAACACAGCAGACCTTCAGGTGTTATGTAGATCCACTTCTGTGTCCTTGTCTTATCACTACTTCCCAAGGTTATAGGAGTTTAGTGTATATTCCATTCAGTAGAGGGCGCCTTCAGCTTAGATTTCAACGTTGCACAAAATCTGACCAATCTTAATTCCCGTTTTTTATAAAGTTTTTATATAATCAATATTCAAACAAGTGACTTCCGGTTTGACGTGATGGGATCGGACGTGAGGATCGGATCTCTGTGAACCCTCATTGAATCCTCCTCGTTGAAGCCCCCTCCCCGGGGGCTAAAGTCACCCTGTAGGGGTGACAAATAAAGGAGGGGCCCCCTGTAGGTTGCGGAGAGCAATGGCTCTCCAGCTGAAACCAGGGATTCCGTCCTATCCAACGACAAAGAGGAGAGGCAGCCATTATGGCTGCCGTGAAGTTGGGGCAGCCAAAGAAACAAAAAGTGCTGACGCAGTGTAGAAGAACAGTGCTTGGAACTGGGTGAGGCAGTTCTTTTTTTCACTTAGAACCTAACCCAAAGAAAATAAACCCTGGAAAAGAGACTTTGAAATACTTGTGAAAGTGGCAATTAATTACAGAGAGAAAAATTATAGACCTAAAAAAGCCAAACAAAAAAGGAACTAAAGGAAGAATGCAAAATCCTTAAAATACAGAAAGATTGGATTTCTAAATTTTATTGGCAACATTTTGGTAAGGCATTTTAAAATGCTGGAATCACTTGTTTGAATAAAATATCTACTTTTTCTTTGGATCAATAGATTCTGGCTGTTTAGGCTAAATAGGCTGTTTTCTTCTGAATCTGTCAGGACTCTGGTCTGAGTCATTACAGCAAGCATGTTCAAAGCCAACTTTCTGGCTAGGAATTATGGGTTTTATTCATTCTAACCCATCTTGAGAAATACAGCTGTCTCTTTTCTGATTCTCACTGTCCGGAAGCAAGCATGAAATTGCTGGATTTAATGAGAAAATTACTTTTGTTATGATTTGAAACTATATTTCTGGGATCCTAAGTCTACTTCCAGTACAGCTGGTCCTCTACTTACAATCACAATGGACCCCAAAATTTCTGTTGCTAGGTGAGACAGTTGTTAACTAAGTTTTGCTCCATTTTACAACCTTTCTTATCCCTGCAATTGTTAAGTTAGTAACACGGTTGTTAAGTGAATCTGGCTTCCCCATTGACTTTGCTTGTCAGAAGGTCACAAAAGACCAGTTGCCAAGTGTCTGAATTTTGATCACATGACCACGGGGTTGCTGCAACTGTTGTAAATAAAAAACGGTCCTAAATCACTTTTTTCAGGGCTGTTATAATTTTGAACGGTCACTAAATGAACTGTTGTAAGCCAAGGACTACCTGTACTGTCTTTGAGCAACCACGCTCGTTAGTTAATCTTGCGGGTTAATTTTGTGCTGTATTTTCTAGATGAAAAAGTGGCTTATTGAAACTTGTCTGTGGAAATAGATTAGCCAGCTCTTTTGTACTTAATTCTGCAACTTTTTAATATACCAATCTTTTCCTTGAAGGATTCCTAGATGAAGTAATAAAGAAATACGGCAGCTTAGTTCCGCTTTGTGAAAAAGACGTTATGGGAAGATTAAAGGAAGTCTTTAATGAAGATTTTTCTCATCGGTTAGTAACTATAATTTTCTGCTTTGCTCATTCCGGATTCCATGTTTATGGGTTTATGTACCTGTATCTCACAAATACTAGGATTATTTTACGTTGGCTGTTTTAATTCTGTTACAGAAAGCCATTCATCACTAAAGAAATCATGAAGTATCAGACCAGGCATCCAAAATCTCCCACTTGTAATTTCCGGGTCTTTTATAATAAGCACATGCTGGATATGGATGATTTGACAACGCTAGACGGCCAGAACTGGCTAAATGACCAGGTGAGACTCTGCTGTAAATATCCACCAAGATGTATCTGCTTTAAATGGTGCTTGCTCACGATGAGGTAGTTGCATGGAATGCTGGCTTCTTTGGAAAATGTCCTGAGAAGCACCAAGCAATAATGGAGGGGAGCATTTCAATGGATTTGTATTCTGTTGCTGACCGTGCCTGGATGTTAATTAACCATTCAGTGAAAGAGCCCATAATTCTTTCAAAATGTTGTGCTCACTTATCTAGAAAGGTTCAGAGCCTCTGGTTGTACGTATTAGAAGAATGTGTCTGAAAGAATTGCCAGTGTTACACAACAGAGGCCTTTCTAAAGTAAGGATCCTCTAAAGTGAATGAGATACTTTCAGGGAGCGGCATGGTGGCCTAATGTTAAGGATGCTTGCTTCCCACTCGGAAGATTGAGAGTTCAATCCTAGGTAGTGGCAGATGTTTCTCTCCTAAGGCGTGGAATAAAAATATCTGCTGTGAACTCCATGTGGCATCAGGAAGGGCATCCGGCCAGTCAACGCTCTACTCCATCCAGTTGCCCTGACTCTACCCTAAATAGGGACCACAGAATCTTATAAAGGGAGTTTATGAGATACTTTCAGCCCAGCTAATGAGAATATCCCCATAAAGCTATATAACAAACCATCAGAATGATCTCCGATAATTTAGACCTGGACATATCAATCAGAATAGAGCTGGAAGGGACCTTGGAGGTCTTCTAGTCCAACCCCCTGCTCAAGCAGGAGACCCTGTACTATTTCAGATAGGTGGCTGTTCAGTCTTTTCTTAAAAACCTCCAGTGATGGAGCATCCACAACTTCTGAAGGCAAGCTGTTCCACTGGTTAATTGTCCTCACTGTTGGGAAGTTTCCCCTTAATTCCAGATCGCTTCTCTCCTCCATTAGTGTCCATCCGTTGTTTCTTGTGTTGCCTTCTGGTGTTTTGGAAAATAAGCTGACCCCTTCTTCTTTGTGGCAGCCCCTCAAATACTGGAATACTGCTATCATGTCACCCCAGTCCTTTTTTTTTTCCTAGACTGGCCAAACCCAATTCTTGCAACCATGCTTCCTATGTTTTTGTCTCCAGGCCTTTAATTGTCTTAGTTACTCTTCTTTGCACTTTTTCCCAAAGTCTCAGCATCTTTTTTGTAATGTGTAACATACCATACATTAAACTTAGAATAAATAATAAATGCCCATTCAGATTGTTATGAGCCCACTAATCTACAAGGTAGGCGACAGCTATATTTGAATGAATTCTGAATTCATATTGGATAGGTTGTCTGGGTGGGAGAAGATGGCTTGATCCATATAAACATACATTCTGAATTAACTGGCCAACATTGTGGAGTAAAGGAAAAATGAGAGAGCTAAAATGTCAGATTCTAAAGTGGCATTCGTAGGCAGTTGAGAATAATATGTTCGGAAAGAGAAATGATTGTGAACAGTAAGATGCGATGAATCTCTAAAGAGAATTGTCAGCTTTCCAAGTAACGACGTCCAAGAACAAAGACTCAGCGGGTAGCATTTTCTGAAAGTTCCATTTTATTAGAGATGTCATATTGGCACATCTGGGAAAACCCAAATCTGAGAGTTCCGGGTTTTCCTCCACCCAAAAGAAAATCAAGAATCCATCCCCTGCGCCCACAAGTCCATCACATGGTCCCATCAATCATAGCCCCAACTGGAGACTATCCCCAGTCACTCCCCTCCAGGTTCAGGGCAATCGTCCTTGACTCCCAGAGAAAGGAATGTTGTTGGGCTAAAAACTTCTATCGCTCCTTGCAAGCCCCCCTCTCATTTTCTCAGGCACTAAATGTGGCAGCCTCAATGCTCCAAAGGAACAACAGTACAAGAATAACAGAACAATTGCTTTTTTTTCCTATATTTTGAATGTATTAAGTGATGATCTCTTATCTTTGCCTGAAAATGGGAAGGAATGTTTTTTTTTTAAATGCTTACTTGCCAAAATGTTGTGTGTGTCTGTGTGTTGTGTTGGAAAATCTATAGCATTTGGTTTGATTAGTTGTAAGAATGTGCTTGCAAATAATCCACTTTTTCCTAGAATTAATGTATGTGTGTGAGCATGTCTCTATTAAAAAAATGTGTAATTTGTATTACATTAGGCCACTACGTGATATATTAGTTCTACAGTGTTAATCCTATGAAGGAGAGTGTCTTGCTTGTTTCTGTAGAACTCCAGTTTAGAAGTAAGGAACGTTTCAGGTTTTGGCTAACTGATAAAAAGTTCAGTACAAAAAATTTAGTTTGGAACACATTTTATTCTTATCTGTATATTTGCTGAATTCCAAGAAGCCCGCAGAAGAAAAAGGGGTTATTTATCAAATTTTTATCTTGCATTTTTCCCCCGAGGAGTTAAAAATGGCTTATTTGTTGCTGGCAGAGTTCCTGTTTTATATGATTGTTATTGAAACTTTCAAAGAAGAAGATTTAAAAAAGGAACTCTGCGATAATGTAATTAGAACTGCTGTAAAGAAAGATTTTTTTTTCCTTTTTTCTTCCTTATTTTATACTTGTTTGCATTAGCTACTTGCAGAGTTCCCGAAGAATTGAGCTGTATGCAAGAGTGGCCTTGATTCAGCTGCTCTGCTTAAAGATGTTTGTTATCATGATGAAAGTTTAAAGGCTAATAAGCATTACGAATGCCAAAAGATGTTTTAGCGTACAAGGAACAGCATAGATCATATAGTTCCCACAGCCAATTAAGCACATTTATTTTATTTTTAAGACAACCTCACTATTTAATACCTTAAGCATGTTTTTTTGTGAGACAAAATATTTCAGGCAGGAGCAACAGGGTAAATAGCAATAGCACTTAGACTTATATACCGCTTTGCAGTGCTTTAACAGCCCTCTCTAAGCAGTTTACAGTCAGTATATTTGCCCCCAACAATCTGGGTCCTCATTTGACCCACCTCGGAAGGATGGAAGGCTGAGTCAACCTTGAGCCTGGTGAG
>JANHFL010003084.1:36331-48521 GCA_032468155.1 Oxyrhabdium leporinum
GGCCAGCGTGTGACCTCACTTGTGTCCGGGGCGGGGGGGAGGGAGAGGCGCCTGTGGCGGCCCGAGCGCCCTGCCGTTTTCAGCTGTGTCGGCCTCGCGCAACCCTCTGCGGGCGAAAACGGAGTTCCGTTTTCACCCGCAGAGGCCCCCACAGGCCGGTCCTTCTCTGTTTCCAGGGTGGCCCCCACAGGTCAGATCGAAGCACCCCGCGGGCTGGATCCGGCCCCCGGGCCTTGAGTTTGACACCCTTACCTTAGACCGTCTGGAATTTAATAGTAAATAGGGAAAGAGCAGGAAAAAGAAAAAAAGGCGTAGAAGTCCAGCCAGGGGTTATAAAATAGGTCCTAAGGCCACCGCAGATACTCCTCGACTTACAAGAGTTCGTTTAGTGACCGTTCAAAGTTACAGCGGTAGTGAAAAAAAGGGGCTTACAACTGTTTTTTGCACTTGGCATCCCGGCGGTCAGGTGATCAAAATTGCTTGGCAACTGACTCGTATTTATGACGGTCGCCGTGTCCTGGGGTCATGTGATCTCAACTGCAGTGATTCACTTAACGGGGGCAAGAAAGGTCGCAAAACGGGGGGGCAAAGCTCACTTAACAACTGTCTCACTCAGCAACAGAAATGTTCAGCTCAATCGTGGCCATGAGTCGAGGATTATCTGTATCCAAAATCCATTTTTTAAAAAGGTTTTGGCACTTAAACCGCAAAAGAATTACCCATCCTTGCTGTACAGGTCGTCCTCGAGTCCCAAATTGAGCCCCACATTTCTGTTGTGAAGTGAGACATTTGCTAAGTGAATTTGGCCCCATTTTACAACCTTTCTTGCCTCGGTTCTTAGGTGAATCATTTCGGTTGGCAAGTTAGTAACCCGGTTGTTAAGTGAATCTGGCTTCCCCATTGACTGTGCTTCTCTGAAGGTCGCAAAAGGGGGGATCGCGTGACCTTGGGACACTCCCAACCGTCATAAATGTGAGTCAGTTGCCAAGCGTCTTCATTTTGATCAGGTGACCCTGGGGGATGCTGCAATGGTCGTAAGTGTGAAAAACGGCCATAAGTCGGGGGTTTTTCCGTGCCGTTGTAACTTCGAACGGTCACCAAATGAACTGTTGTAAGTCGAGGACTATCCTTACATGCCACTAGTTTTAGGCCCTAGTCTCCGTAGGTTGAGCTTTTAAGCAACATTACAAATATAAAATTGATATAAAATTGATATAAAGTATAAAATTGTCAGTTGCCTGAATTTTGATCGCCTGATCCTGGGGATGCTGGAAATGACGTCACTCTGGGAAATGACCATCAGTCACTTTTTTTCAGCGCTGTTGCAACTTTGAACAGTCACTAAACGAACGGTTGTAAGTCGAACGACTCCCTGTCATAGTTTGCTACCATGTGAGGGCTTTTACACAAGAGGGAAAAGCAGACTTTCTCCAATTAACAAACACGGCGCTTAATCGGATAAATGGCCTAGTTAGGAACACGTAGAGCGTTGGCTTCAATTTCCTGAACCAATATATTTTCAAACGTAACGTACAACTTTGAACGGTCATAAGTGGAGGACTCCCTGCATCAGCCCTGTAAGTCAGTCACCCACGAATTGGGAACGGATCCGGAGCTTAACCCGCAGCTAATTTCTTCCGGAACTTTCCTTCTTTGCACTGCAGGTCACAGAGACCATAGAGTGGATTTCCGACTACTTCCTCAAACTCCGTTTGTCTTCTCAAGACTATCGAAGTTTTGGATTATTTTCCAAGTGGGCCCCTTACGTCGCTCATGTCCAACGTCTCATGGAGTATCTGCTCCACCGTCTGATTGACGCAAGGATGGAGACGCTATTGCGGGAGCCCCTAGGCAGCAACAGGGTATTTGAAGGTAACGAAGTGTGGCGTCACACTTTATTGAAATCTCCTAAAAAAAATAGATCCTGGCCGAGAGTCCCAAGACTCTGCCCAAACTTTGGGTTCCAGATTTAATGTGTGTCTGTTTCTTTCTTGCATTCGTTTGTTTATTAAATTTGTACGCTGCCCATCTCTCTTGCGATCTCTCCCGGGACAAGGCACGAAGGCCACACAGCCAGTTGAGAGTTCAAATTTCCCCTTTAATGCTGCAAATTTCCCTCCAAACGCTCCCACGTTCTTGGCAAGTCCCAGAGCACACACACACACACACACACACACACACACACACACACACACACACACACAACGGCAGCCTCTGGCTGTGCGCAGTCCAGCAAAGCAAAGGAACAGGGAAATGAGTCCACGGAGCAAGGAACAACCAATAAGTCCACGGAGTAAGGAACAACCAATGAATCCACGAAGTAAAGAACAAGGCACTGAGTCCACGAAGCAGGAAAGAAGCAAGGCAGTCCTGCAAACTCCAGACGTCTGCAAAACTCTACAAATTCAGAGTTTGCTCCCGCCCCTCCCCACAGCGTCTCCTTAAATCTCAGCCCCACCAGGTCTGCCTTGTGAAGAGGGGCGGGGCACTCTCCTCCCGAATAGTCGGGTCAGCCTGCGCTGTTCCCGCCTTCTCTCCACTCTCCGTGCTCTCGGATCAGGAGGGAGCGGTCCTTGCTCATCGCCTGAGCTCCGTCGCTCCTCATGTCCACTGTTTGCCCTCTCTTGATCATCCTGCCCCCGTTCCCCCCAATACTGAGGGCCCCTGGGCTGCCTCGTCCTGCTCCTCCCCACATTCTTCCAAACCCAACGAAGCCGCCCCCTTGATCTCCATCTGCTCCATCTATGGCTCATCCTCCTTGGCAGATTCAGGCTCCGATGGGGGCATGACGTCGCTGTTCGAAGGGGCTCTGGCTGGCTTACGATGTAGTAAAAAAAAAAAGTAAATAACAAAGGTATTCAAAGAATTATAAATATAAAAACAATGCAGGTCATGTACTCTTCCTAATGGTAGAGTAAGCCTTGTCTCAACTCATGTTTACTCTCATGAAAGGAAGTGACACATTTGTTTTGGGCAAGCGGGAAACAAAGAAAGCTAAGAACAATTTCCAGGGAATATCCCATTCCCTTTTGGAATTCCTCAAAAAAAGTTGGATGTGTGTAGTTGGAAGCAATTCACTAGAAGTCTCTCCCTCTCTCTCTCTCTCCTTTTCAGCTTTGCATTCTCTATTTTTAACTACCATTGACCTCTTCAAGCCATGGCTGGAGGTTTTAGAGGGGGAAGAGACAAGGTAAGTGGGAAGCTATTTAGGAGGTTAAAGAAAATAAAATTGACTTGGGTTCTCCACCTATTTGGGGGGTGGACTCCTTGGAAATTTTAAGCATATGTTTTTGGTGCTCTCTTCTCTCTCTTTTCTCCTCTCTCTCCTGTCTCCTCCTCCTCCCTCTCCCCTTCTGAAAGTTCTGTCTTTTATCCACTATGCGGGTCTTCTGCTAGACTTTGTGGTTGCTAGCACATCGTCACAATTGTTTTGTCTCCCCTTCCTTATATTTTTACCCAAATCTCTTTGAATAAGTTCTTATCTTTAAATTACTGGAAGTTTGAATAGGTGTATTTCCTTCACAGTGAATGTTAATTTCTTCTCTGCACGTTGAAGGCATTGTACAATTTTATAAACAAAAGATACATTTCTTGTAATTCTGGTGCCCACTGTTGGCAGTTTAAAAATGATGTAGACAAATTTAAATGAACCCAGAGGATGAAGAGTCAGCAGTATAGAAAGCAGGTTTTATGAGAAGAGGTGAAGTAACTGTCTGGCTTAGTCTAGTGAACAGGTGGCTTTATGGGAGAAATCTTTGTAGTGTCCCATGGAGACTAAGGATTTGTTAACTGGTTCTGAAAGTTGAAAAAGCCTGAAGAACTTTCCATGTCTCGAAGAGTCAACAGTGGGGCCATTTAGCCACTGCTGTCAGTCTTCAAGCAGAGACTGGATAGGTGCCTCCTTAAGGTGCACTAGCTGCCTGATTTTGTGCATAGCTAAGATGGACTTCAGCATCCTGCCATGCTTTACTCTGGTTTTTCTACTTGAAAGGCCTGAAATACGGTGGGGAGTGACTTGCTTGCAAAGATTGTAGATTTAAATGTTTGTCTTGCAAAGTAGCAGAACACAGAAATAGAAGATTTGTGTGCAAGAACTGCTAACACTGACGGTAGGATTTAAAATTCATTTTGAAAGTGTTGAACCAGCAGCTTGTCTTATTCTTTGGGGATCCTGGAAGGCTGGTTCTTAATTGAAATATTTAAGGGTGTTTAAAACATCATCCAGAGCAGCACTCTTGACTGACTTGAGGAAACCCACTGTGACTTAAGTAATGAAAAAGTGTGTTTTCCACAAGCCCGTCACACAACGGGAAAGCTTCTGAAATTGACAGATTATTAAAATAAGGTTGCATGAAGGCGTGTGGGATGATCACACGTCTTGCCTGTTTGAGGCAATGGCTTCTGTGCCTAGGGAGGAAGACTGCAGAGGCAGCAGGCTTGGGCCTCAGGAATGCCCTTGGCTTGTCGGCGGTTAAATTTATTTGTCTTGACTAAACTATGTTTGATACAAGCCACGACAAGTCATACCACCCTACCCCAAGATTAATGGCACCAGCAAAGGGGAAACAGAATTAAAGCCTCTAGAAAATAAACAGGGGAATAGTCTGGTAGCCAAAGCTTTCCAAAGTAGCTGCCAGGCAAGCTGGACACTAAAGCACCAAAAATGTTCTCCTGAGAAGGTCCTCTCCAGCTGCTTCCTCTCTGAGAGTTGGGTTATCTGGGAAGGAGATGATGCTTTTAAGAAGAGGTTGGATGGCCATATCTTCAGAATGGTCTAGATCAAGGGCATCCAAGCTTAGGAACTTTAAGACCCGTGGACTTTAACTCCCAGAATTCCCAAGCCAGCCAGGGGAATTCTGGGACTTGAAGTCCACAGGTTTTAAAGTTCCTAAGCTTGGACACCCCTGATATCCGGCCTCCTGCTTGAGCAGGGGGTTGGACTAGAGACCTCCAAGGTCCCTTCCAACGCTGCTCTTACGTAATTCTGGGCTCTCATAGCTGCCCCTCCCTCATCTCAAACCCTCAGCTCTGTCCGAGCGCAGGACAGCGACGCTGCCCTCCTGCTGGGCTGATGAGAAGTGCCGGTGAAATGAAGAGGAGGCCTGGGCTGGGCCCAGGGAGGGCTGGGTGGCTTTCCGTTGAGTCTCCTTTTCGGCAGCACTGCTTGGAAAGATACACTTTTGTCTGATGTTTGGCGTGGAAATTTGGAAGAGCCAAACAGCCACGGCACTAAGTGAGTTGACTGCTGGGAAGGGAAGGCATTGAGTAGATCTTGAGCTGGACATCTTAGCTGTTGCTTTAATTTGAAGTTTGTTTCCCATACTATATGCAAGTAGTGCTTGACTTAACGACCGTTCACTTAGTCACCATTCAAAATCAGAATTGGGACTTATCCCAATTCAAAGCTCCAATATCTCCTCCCCCAGGTGTGGTCAGCATGCATTTATGTGACTGTGATTTGTGATGGGTTTTTTTGTGTTTTGTTTTGTTTTTGGTTGAAGAAACTGGCTTTTACTTCCGGTTTCCAGCAAAAAGCCATCCCATAGCAAACAATGAATTCAATCAACAACCACAACCATCTTTTCGCTTAATGACCGCTGCAAAAAAAAAAGGTCCAATTACGAGTTCAGTTACAGTCATAAGTTGAGGACTGCCTGTATCTCGAGTTTCATGCAGGAGCTCAAGGCGTCGGAGTGAAGAGTTCCTCTTTTCCCTGGCCCTGGGCTCCCCGGGAGGTGGGCTGATCTGGGAGGAGGGGCTTTCTGGGTTTCCCCGCACCCGGTTCAGCGACCAGATAGATCCCCTGGCATATTTCTGCCCTGGAGCTTCTCCACTAAAGGTTTTTCTTTCCACCAATGCCTCTTGTTCCAGCTGATAATGCAGATCTGATTTCATTCCTTCTTTTCGTAGCTCTGGCCATGGGCCTCTGTGTGGCAATGATTGCCTTCGTCCGGCTGCCAAGCCTTAAGGTCTCCTGTCTGCTGCTATCAGGGCTATTAATTTATGATGTCTTTTGGGTGAGTTTTGGAATACATATCTCTATTTCTAGATATGTGTGTCTGTTGCCACAAGCACAGTATTCTTCCAGCGTTAGAAACTGGTTTGCAGAATTTGACATCACAAGCTACTTTTATGGAGTGTTATGGAATGCCTCTACAGGCATTATGCTTCAGAATGCTTTGCATTGATCAACTGTCAAAATGCCTTTTCATTTATATAAAATGTATGTTCATTTCTCCCCCCCCAAATACATTCCTCTGAGGCTCTCATGTTCACTTCAGCTGGGAAAAATATAGAAGGATCTGCAGTCTTCATTAGGGGAGATAAATATACAACTTAATGTATACATCTTAATGCACTTCAGAGTTTGGGAAATTAAAAGCTGCTACACGATGTGCATCATAAACCAGGCTCACCATAAAAACCTAACATTTTAATTCTAAGCCTATGCTCTTTTATTTATTTGTTTGTTTGTTTGTTTGTTTATTTATTCTTTCCTTTGAGCTTGAAAGACCATATTAGGCATACCATATAACAGCTGTGACTTCATGGAAAGAAAAGCTGCTGGAGTTTCTGGGATGGGAGCATAGTCACACTTAAAAAAATCCCTTGACCAGCTGTATGGTAGCTGCTACTTTTTTGTGCTTGCAGGCAGTAAGAGACATTCCTGTGAAGTCATTTTCCTTCTCTCTTTCCTAGACC
Source organism: Oxyrhabdium leporinum (assembly GCA_032468155.1). Classification (NCBI taxonomy): domain Eukaryota; kingdom Metazoa; phylum Chordata; class Lepidosauria; order Squamata; family Cyclocoridae; genus Oxyrhabdium; species Oxyrhabdium leporinum. The sequence continues at coordinate 43,034 of JANHFL010003084.1, forward strand.
TTAGAGCAGGGGCGTCAAACTCAGGGTCTGGGGGCGGGATCTGGCCCGCAGGACCACCCTGGAAACAGCGGCCTCTGGTGCTTCTGCCAGCGAGAACAGAGCTTGGGAGAGCTCTGTTTTCACTGGCAGAGGGCTGCAGGAGGCCATCGCAGCCGAAAACGGAGTTTGGGAGACCGTTTTCACAGGCAGAGTGCTTTGCTGTTGAGTTTTGCAGAGCTGCCTTCTTGGAAGCTGGGCTGTTTAATCTTCAGAGTTCCTCAAAGGGTAGTTATAAGCTGGGGAAGCCCCCCCGCTTCCTCCTTCCCTGCTGACTAGTTCCGTTCTTTTAGTTAAGGAAAGGCTACCAAGCCGTAGATAGAGCTGAGTGATGCAAGTGGACAAAGGGCTCACTGTTTAATTTCCCCCACAGAACATTTCCGTGTGTCTTTCCCACCGGCAATGAGGCTGCTAAGCCTGGCCCCCGAGGCCCGGCGGGCGCATCTGCCAGGCCCGTTCGGCTTCCCTGCTGCAGGTCCCGGCTCGGCTGGTGGGCAGGTCCAACTCGCTCTTTCTCCCCTCCAGGTCTTCTTCTCTGCCTACATCTTCAACAGCAACGTCATGGTGAAAGTGGCCACCCAGCCGGCAGACAACCCCCTGGATGTCTTGTCTCGGAAGCTCCACCTGGGGCCCAGCGTCGGCCGAGACGTGCCCCGCTTGTCGCTGCCTGGCAAACTCGTCTTTCCAAGGTAGGATTGCGCTGCTTGCTTTCCTGCCCTCGACTCTGGGAACCGTTTTCACGAGATGATCGCCCTTACGAAAGAGAGACCCCCCTGGCCTGCCGTTCGCCGGCCTGGCTCACCTGCCCAGTTTGTGTGTGGCTGAGGCCGGCCAAGAGGGAAGGGCTGCTGCTGGGGGCGTTAACGCCACTTGCTCTTTTGCAGTTCTACGGGCAGCCATTTCTCCATGCTGGGGATCGGAGACATTGTGATGCCAGGCCTCCTGCTCTGCTTTGTTCTGCGTTACGACAACTACAAGAAACAAGCGAACGGAGAATCCTGTGGCACCGCGGGACCCGGGAACATTTCTGGTCGGATGCAGAAGGTCTCCTATTTCCATTGCACTCTCATCGGATACTTTGTAGGTAAGAGGAAAGGACAGCTGGAAAAGGCTGTGACAACTGTGAAACCTAGGGGTGCGTGTGTGTGTGTGTGTAGAGGTGTTCATTGGATCCCTCCACGGAAAGAAGGTGTTTCCCTTACAAAACTCTTTAACAGTCTTTGTAGTATTTGTGCAAATTCTGAAAACTCTCCTATGTTGATCAAAACTTAACTTACACACATCAAGGTTGTTACATCCACAGTTGGGTATGGGATATCGGTTGTTGAGAGAGTGGTCATTAAGTGAGATGTCACACGACTGCTTCGCTTAACCACCACAATGCTGGCCCTCTCAGTTGCTGTTGTTTAGCGATCTCGCGGGTCATTGAGTGGATGGCGTTCCAGGTGAGGAACTCCAGGTGTGGGAGACCCTGGGCGGGACACACAAGTTGGAAGTGCTGTGCACAGGTTTCTCCCCTCAGGCTGAAGATCCTCCCTGCCAATTGTCGGCCCCTGAACAGAGATGCGTGTGGCCTGTGCTTCCACTCCCTGAAACCCCCCACACTCCTTGCCCAACCACACTGCCCTTCTCCTCTGGCACCCAAAGTCTTCCTCGGTGAAATCCAAGCAAGGATAGTCGGCCTGCAGTGGCTTCCCAGGGTCTCCCCCACCCTTCTGAGGCAGCCCATAGAAAGCCTTAGACTTTCTGGGGAAACTGGCAGGGAAGATTGCAGATGGCGATCGCATGACCGCAGGGCACTTACCATGGTCGTAAATGCCAATGGGTTGCCAAGTGCTCAGATTACAATCAACTTTTGGGGGGGGGGGTAGGGGGGAGAGTTGGAACATTTTGCGATGGTCAGACCACAAAGCAGCCTTTCTGAGGCATTGTTAATCTTGAACCTCGTTAAAATGACAGAGTTTATGTAGAAATAGGGAGAAATGGGGAAATAGACCTATAAACCTGTATGTGTGTATGTGCTTTTGTGCCTTTGAGTCAGTTTTTGGCTCCAGTGATTGCCCGGTCAAGTCCGTGCTGGCTTCTTGACAAGATTTGCAGAAGTGGTTTGCCACTGCTTCCTGCTCAGGGCGGAGAGGAAAGGCCAAAGATCAGCCAGCTTACAGCCTGGTACCTTAAGCAGTAGACCAGACTCGTCCTCATAAACACAGTGCAGGCAGCCTGGATTTCTAAATAGTTTCCAGATACAGAACGAGAGCGGGGACTCCGGATTACTGTATAATTGGCAGAGTAAATGCCTGGGGCTGGCCATTTCCTGCCAGCTTTCCCAGTGATTGGGTTGTAGGAAGCCAGCAGGAAATTGCCCAGCCTGATGGCATTCACTTAACAGCAGCACACACAGACTGCCTGGATTGCCATTGCTAAACCAAGCGGTCACGCTTTATGACCGCATTGCTTAGTGACGGCATTCCTGGGCCCGATTGCCACAATGGGTTGAGGAAGACCTGTAGACTTTTCAACCGAACTTAGAAGAGGATTTGCGCTGGGCGTTCCAAATGGAGTAATCGAATTCATGAGGTACGGTAGCTTGACATTTCTTGTTTAGCTTTTTCTTTAACACGACGTTTTCTAAGATACAGGCAGTCTTCGACTTATGACCACAATTGAGCCCCAAATTTCTATTGTTAAGGGAGACATTTGTTAAGTGAGTCTTGCCCCATTTTATGACCTTTCTTACCACAGTTGTTAAGGGAATCACTGCAGTTCATAAGTTAGTAACCCAGTTGTTAAGTGAATCCGGCTTCCCCATTGACTTTGCTTGTCAGAAGATTGGAAAAAGTGATCACGTGACCCTGGGACACAACAACGGTCAGAAATATGAATCAGTTGCCAAGCATCTGAATTTTGATCACATAATCACGGGGAAGCTGCAAAGGCTGTAACTGAAAAATGGTCACAAGTCACATCTTTCAGTGCCGTTGTAACTTTGAACGGTCACTAAATGACCTGTTGTAAGCCGAGGACCTCCTGTATAGGCCTAATTTTTAATTAGTTTTAAACATACGCGTATAGGCTAACTAGCTAATAGTATGACTAGCTGAGAAATGTAGAGTTTTGGAGCCATTATTAAGTCTCAAAAGCTTTTTAATTGGCTGGCTGGGGAATTCTGAGAGTCATCGTCCACAGATCTTGAAGTTGCCAAGGTTGGAGATCTCCGGTTTGGAAACGGGTAGCAAAGCAGAGCCAGCAAAGACAAAATGTCCTCTTTTGTCCCAGGCCTTCTAGGGATGGTAGATTTCTCCAGGGGTTGAATCTGCTGAGTAAAAATGAGACATCTTCTAGCAGTGAATTTTCTCGCCTCCTTCGCAGGGCTCTTGACAGCAACCGTGGCGTCTCGCATCCACCGGGCAGCCCAGCCGGCTCTGCTGTACCTGGTGCCCTTCACCTTGCTGCCACTCCTCACTATGGCCTACTTAAAGGTAAGTGGGGCAGGATGGAAACCCCCTTTGGAGAGTGACCTGTAGCCACAGAGGCAGCTAATTCCTAGAAGGGCCTCTCCGGACACTATAGTTCCTGCTCAAAAAAGGAAAAATGAACTCGTGCCTTGAAAGGGCTGTGATCTTAAATCAGCTGTTGTTTTTAATTTAAGTTACAAATACATCTGCATGCAATTGCTTGAGACTGCCCACTGCCTGAAAACGTAACTCCTCAACTAATGCATGCATGTTAAATATCTTTACTTCCTTCTTGAATCCTTTGTCAGAATGGCCTGCAGCTGCACTACAGTGAGCAGGTAGCAATAGCCCTTAGACTTATATACCGCTTGACGCTGCTTTCGCAGCCCTCTCTAAGCGGTTTACAGAGTCAGCCTATGGCCCCCAACGATTTGGGTCCTCATTTTTTACTCACCTTGGAAGGATGGAAGGCCGAGCCAACCTTGAGCCTGGTGAGATTCGAACTGCCAAATTGCAGGCAGTCGGCAGGCAGCAGAAGTAGCCTGCAGTACCGCCCTCTAACCACTGCGCCACCGTAGCTCATAAGGTAGCCGATGTAGTCCTCAACGTACCTCTGGTTGTTTAATGACCATTCAGGTGGCCTTAACCTAGCGGTTAAGTACTATGTGACGGAGCGTCCCAGCTCCTGCCTATCTACCGTAGCAGTTTCAAAGCGTGCAAATGCGAGTGAAGAAATAGGTGGCACTTCAGAGGGAAGGTAGCCACGTTCTGTGCGCCTTGGGATATGTTAGTCGTGCTGGCTGCATGGCCACAGAAGCTTATTTGGACAACGCTGGCTAAGAAATGGCGATGAGCAGCATGCCCTACAGTCAGAAACAATCGGACAGGGGAAAACTTTACCTGCTTTTTAAAAAAACTTTGGAAAGGGTGCTGTTGTAAAAATGTCAGAGTCACACTATCGTCTGTTGGGTGCTTGGCAATTGGCCTATGTTTACAAATGATTGCAGCGTTCTGTGGTCACAGGGCTGCAATTTGTGTTGTTCTTTTGCCCGTTTCCAACAACGACCCAAAAAAAAAAGTCTACTCAGGAGAACAGCTTTGAACTTACTGCGATATTTTTCTCCTAACTACTGCCATAAAAACAAATATAAAATTGAGTCCGGTCACATGGGTGCCTGGGCGAACGACCACCGTAACTCACAATTAAATTCTGGCCGCAATGGTAAAGGAGCACCTATATAGTACTAAAAGCCAATACAGGAAAATGTCATTAATTCAGAATAATTATAAGCTGCCTTTAGGCCCAGGCCATTCTGGGCAAAACGTACATAGGCGAAACATGATCCAGTGAAGCCTCATTTTAACAGAGGGATATCCATTAAATTTAAACTGGTGCAACTGAAATTATTTGGTGATTACAAAATTGATATTTTTATCTCATTTGTGTCAATGTATACAAATGTATGATCGATGCAAATGATATAAAATGTAACAGATGTAATTATGCACATTGGACAAATTGCATGGACTGACCGGCTTTGGAAATGATGGATTTGAGACTAAAATGTTGTTCGTTCCATTTGAGGAGTTGGGAGAGCTGATCTTTCCTGCGTGTTGTCCTGTGGCTCAACAAACTCACTGCAGGTAGTCCTGGCTGAGCTGCCACCCGCTCGGCAAATACTCAGAGTTACAACGGTGCTGGATGCGGAGACGTAACAACCTGTCCTTGAATAGCACCCCCATGGTCACCTAATCATGATTTCGGTGCTTCAGACGAGCAAAGTCTGAGAAGCTGGCAGGAAGTTACAAGTCACAAGCACCAGCGTGCATGATTTGCTTAGCCACCAGAACCAACGTCTTACGTCTGACATAGTCACGCAATGTTCCACTTTCCAACCTTAGCAATTCACAATTTATTTATTTTTATTTATTTTTACATTTATATACCGCCCCATTCCGAAGACTCGGGGCGGTTTACAGCTTTATAAGCAATACTC
>JANHFL010003084.1:48621-59630 GCA_032468155.1 Oxyrhabdium leporinum
TTTACCTACCTCGGAAGGATGGAAGGCTGAGTCAACCTTGAGCCTAGTGGGATTTGAACCGCTCGATGGAATCAGCATAAACAAGGCAAAGCATCCTCCCCTCAGGGGTCATCAAACTGTAGCTCGCATGGTGACCGGCTGTGAGCCGAGGGCCTTTACCGGCCCAGTATCTGATTATTTTTTTAAAAAATATATAAATGATGCCGCGCTTCAGTGGGTAGATGTCCCAGACGCTGGTATCGGAACACAGATCTTTTGAACACGTGTATTTTATTGTGTTTGCCAATCGAGGTGTTGAAATGTTAATATATAGATACGTGTATATTCCTAGTCCACCTACCATCCGCCACAGGCCGACTGACTGACCGGGTCTCTCCCACAGGGCGACCTGCGCCGCATGTGGTCGGAGCCATTCCATTCGAAGTCCAGCAGCTCACGCTTCTTGGAGGTATGATGGAGCAGACGGACAGCGGCCAAACTACTGCCCGGTCCTTTATCCACTCACAGCTTGCTTGCCGGTGCCTGAGGCCGGGCTGGTACTTAGGAGCATTGCCAGTTTGTGGAACTTGTACAGATGGATTTGCTGTATTTCCAGGAGGAGAGTGCAGAGCTGCCGGGCTTCCTCTCCAGCCTCCCTTCCTCCTTGTGACTGGAGACCCCTTGCCCGGCCTTGCCCTTCTCCTCCCGGCCCCCTCCTGTTTACAACTCAGTGCCAGACCATCCGCTGTTCTTGAGGGGGGGGGGAGGAGGTGGAGGAGGCAGCAGCCTGGATCAGCAAACGGCACCTCCGCTGAGTCATTGAGGAAATTGTGAACACTTGGAGGAAAAATGGCCACAGCACTTGGAGTTTCCTGGAAAACCCCAGCAGTACTTTGGATCCTGTTTTTCCGTTGCACTCCAGTTTCGGAAAAAACTGAATTTCTTCTCTCACCGTACTCCTTTTTTTTTCTCTCTCTCTCCCCCATTTATTTTCTCCTGTGATGTGAGGTGACCTATGACATCCACAGACATTGATTGACTTCTCGCAGTTATTACACCAGATTAAAAACTTTGTTGTAATGAGTTATATTTCCACCCTGATCTCATAATGCAGTGAACAACACACACACACACACACACACACACACACGCTCCTACACTCCTCCTCCTTTTATACATCCCTACAGGCATATGCACATACAGCATTGTATATGTGTGTGAACTGACACAAAACACAGACCTCCACCCACACTGCGAGGGTAAACTCTGCTAGGATCATGCTTTGTAGCTGAGAGGGGCTTGCTGTAATTTTGAGCATGTAAAGCAGTTGACAATGGCTTTCTTGTATATGAATCTGCAAACAGCCCGATGCCGCTCCCTGTCCCTCCCCACGAGTGAAGCTTCCAGTTTCATTTTCTTTTAAAGGTGTAGTATGTCGTACTGAATGTCCTCCTGGATTTTAGGGGATTTTCTTTTTGATTTGCAATCAATGTAGCAAACTTAGGGGACGAAGAAAGACAAAGCCTTTTCCTTCCTGCCCCGTTTTGTTTGTGGGTTTGTTTTTTACAACTTGTCCATTACCGTTTTTAGTAGCTCTCTTCCTGACTTAATGCATGTATTATAGCAGCTGTTGTCTTCGTGTGTTCTGATCATAGTAATGTATGACTTGTAAATACATTTTTTCTATTTTCTATTTTTTGGGTAATTCCGTTTGCATTGTTTCATTAGTGTGTTGTATTTCTCCCCATTACCCAGTGTTTAAAAGTGGGGGACCCCACCCTCTGCTGTTGTGATGGTCAACGTTTATGATGACTACTTTGTACTACCTGGGAGTCTCTTAAAAACAAGGACTTTTCTAAACAAATTGTCCAGGTTCTGTTGTGTTAACTGTGACAGATCAACCGTTTCAAAGTTTCCCGGCATAACAACCTCTTTCTGATCAAAAAAAAAAATGTTTCTGGTTTTCTATTTGAAAGGTCTGTGCCTGTAAAATCTCAAATCCCAGTAGGTTACAGGCCTTTTTAAGAAGTTGGAGCCGAGATGGTTTATTGCCCTTCAGTCACACATGGACAGTCATCTCCTGGCATGCAACTAGTCCTCATTGTTTTCTTTTCTGTGTTCCTCTAGCAAGTTCCATGTTGCCTTCGTGTCCAATTTGAGAGCTTCCTGGAAGCGTCTGGTTTAGGTGCCTGCAGGAGACGGCATTGTGGACACCACGCATCTGATCCAGTGGACCTCCTCTGCGTCTCCAGTTTAGGAGGCACCTTGAGAAAAGTGGCACAGGAACACAATTCTTAAATGAAGGGAACCCCACAGCTTTCCGCCAGAAGTGGGTGCTCCCTCCCTGGAGGTTTTGAAAGAACAGATTGGCCAGCCGTTTGTCTGGAATGGAGAGTGGGTCAAGGTGTCCGGCCTTGGGAACTTTGAAGACTTACGGTCTTCAACTCCCAGAATTCCCCAGCCAGCATAGTCTTCAAGTTCCAAGATTGGACCTGTGTAGGGCCTCCTGCTTGAGCCCTGCAAAGTCTCTTCCAGCCCTGGTCTTCTGTCTTCTGTATGTATATTTCACCTTTTCTCCGTCACGGAAGTGCAGGCCACCCTACTTCCATCCAGGCCCGGACCACTCTAAGAGCTGCTTGACTTCTAAAGAGGGCTGCTTCTCTTGTCTTTACATGCGCTCACGGTCAAGCGGTCTGTCTGGAGAGTGTTGAAATTTCTGTTGTATTTTATTTCCAAACTTAATTCAGGACTTCTGTCATTTCCCAAGAACTCTAGCTCTTGTCCCGTGCATCGGAGACTCACAGCTTATCTTGGTTTAGTTGACTAATTGGAGCCGATCCTAAGAATCCCAGGCACGTTTCTCACCCTCGATGCATCAGGCCGACCTCTGCTGTATCTTGATGTTTGCTTGCTTGACGCTTGTTCTTCAATCAGTGTTACTATTTGAAGAGCACAGACCTTTGGGAAAAGGGGCACCTTGGAACGAAAGCTTACTTTGCATTTGTTCAAGTCACAGGGTGGGAATGCACTCCCAAAAGAGACTCTCCTAGAGGCTTTCATTAGCAGCCGGTGTGCATTTGCATACGCGACAGCAACGAAGGCGGAAAGGGCAGATTTTTTCCATGAAGGGAATGAAATCTTCCGATTTCCGGTCCACTAATTTTGCATCCTGGAGTTTTGCACCCCCTCCTCCCCTACCCACAAAACTTGCTGGGACTGGGCTTGAATTTTGAAAATCCTGACTGAAAATCCCCAGTTTTTTTTGCAGTTGAAAGTTCTTGTCACTTTTCAATCATTTTTCAATTCTCGGAGATCGTTTTCTTGTTCTCAACGATGGTGATGTAATCACTCGTCTTAAAATCAGTTTTGGTGCTCCTAGGAGAATTTACCCATTTGCATGGAGAATTGCTGTAAATTGCGGGTTATGAGAGGATGTGAGGAACATTTTGAAGCAATGATAACCATTTGTTGGGCTTTTCTTGTCTGGCTCTAGAGGGCTGGGAATTGGCAGGCAGGAAGCACATCTGGCCAGATGAGCCAGGACCTTGAAGGGCCAGAGGCAGCTGGGAAGCCTGCAATGATCAGGGTCTCGTGGTGTCAATCTGCCCTCCTGGAGGGCCTTTTGATGCTCTGCGATGGGTTAAGTGACTGGGATTTTCAGCTGCGCAAGAAGCACATATGTGGTGTTTATTTTGCTCTGCTCAGACCATGCCTTTCTATAAAATATTCCCAATGTATGCATATTTTTAAACCATACTTTTTAGAAGTCATATTTTTACAAGTCCATTAAAAAGCAGCTCCGAAGTGGATGCTATACTTGTACTATAATTAACATCCCAGCATCTTATAAAGTATATATTAATTTGTGCTTGTGGCTCTAATTTATTTAATGAGATGTGTCGAAATTATATGTCATTGAGGCACTGATTATTAGTGTCTGGTTTCTTCAGATCCATTTGAAAATGTTTTAAGTTTTTGATCGCTTAAAAGAGAAAAAAGAGGGAGGCAAAATTATTATACAGCCAGTCGATGCTGGGTTGTCTTGTATCAAATTATACATTTTACTTTCTATTTAAAAAACTGTTCTCGTTTTTTGCTTTGAATTGGCTCTGTGGGAGGAAACAATGGCTCACTTCATCATCTCCCACCGTGGCTGTAAAATGACTAGAAACTGGTGGAGTTTTTGTTATTTAAATTCCCCAGCTCTTTAGGCAAGATTCATGTCTTTTTTGACCCTAATTTTAGCAGGGACTTCAGTTTGTACCGAGGCCCAGAGTAGCAGAAGACGGTTTTCTGGTGCAGAGTGGAGCGCCTTTTCCTAAGAAAAGCTGACTGAGGGCACGTGCAGATGCCGGCTGGGGTGGGCAGCACCGGAGTCGGCGGAGATGGCTCTGCTAAGCCCTGCCAGTCGGAGACCTCTTAGTAGCCGGAAGCCTCAGTCGGCGTCTCCTCCTCCTCCTCTGGATCGAGTCCCCGCTTGTTGGCTCTTGCCCAATCCGTTGCCCTGCCCAGGCACTGCGTCAGATGCCAGCTCTGCCAGCCTCTCCGGAAGGATTCCAGGGTGGCTGGACAAATGGCCACTGAGAGGCCCAGAAGGCCTAACAAGATCACATCAGGGGTTATCCCAGAAGGCACCCAGGTTGCATGGCTGGGCCTCCCCAAAACCAAGGAGAGCTTAAGTTCAGCAGCTCTCCAACTGTTGGTAATCCCAACCTCCTGTGTTTCAAGACTTGGTGTACAAGGTGCTGTCTGGGCACTGATGGGTCAAGAACCAAGGAAGAACCAGCCAGAGGAGACCCAGGGAGGATCCTGGAAAAGCTGCTGAGGAGAGCAGTGCTGTTGCCTAAACATTTTATTCAATAATTTTTGATTCAGAAGCACATGCTTTCTTTTCCCGTGGTATAACTGTACAGGTAGCCCTTAAACTGAATTCGGGTTGCTAAGCAATGCAGTCATTAAGCAAATCATTATGTGACCAGACCCAATTTTATGACTGTTTTATCAGTTGTAAGTCAATCACCGTGGTCATTAAGTGAATTGCACGATTGTTTTGGGAATCCAGCTTCCCCAATGAGCTGCGTGTCAGAAGCCGGCTGGGAAGGTTGCAAACCGACCGCAAGACGCCGCAACCGTTGTGATGTGAACACCCCAGTTGCGATCGCGTGACCGCAAAGCTGACGTAATAGTTGTAACTTCAAAGCAAGTCCCTTTTTCTGAGGCCATCGTAACTCTGAATCGTTAAGTGAAGAGTGAAAAGTTGAGGGCTCCCTGCAGCTGTGATGTTCTCGGGGTGAAAGGGGGCAGACCCAGATAAACCAAGGCAGACGGAGATCCCCAACGGCCCGATATTGAGCCTCCGGGACCCTGTAGGATCCCTTCCAGCTGCTGACGTCTTCCACTTGCGGTGGGCAAAAAGTCGATGCCACACTTGCGCTCCTCTGGTTATTCATCCTGGAATGGTGCAGTTCGGACTTTTTTAATCCCCATCTTGAAGACCTGCAATAACTTTATTATCTTTTAAACAATTATGGGAGCCGAATACTACTTCCGTGGCAACCCTTTCCAAGCAATAGCACTTATCAAAAGTTAAAAGGCTAACGAAAGTTAATCTTATTGCGCTGAGGAAACTCTCTCTACAACATGCATCCAGAACCACCTTTAGCTTCCGGGCGGCCTTCCAGGGCAGCCTCCTATAGTGTGTGTTGCAGTAATCCAAGCAAGGGAGAAGCAAGGCACCACGACGGAGCAACAGATCTCCCGGCGCAGAACCGAGATGCCGCTGTGCAAGAGCCCCCTTGGCTGCCGTTGCCACCTCTCCTTCGGGCAGAATGTCCAACTGGCGATTCTGGTTCACCAGTTCCACATGAAGGGAGTGCAGCCCTTCCCTAAGCGAGGATGGAATCTCCCTGGACTCAAGATAGTCTTGGGATCCAAAGCAATTCCCTCGATCTTGATTCCGGCTTCTGGTCACTCCTTTGCGGCTTGATGCCAAGGTGCCCAGCTGGATATTGGCCGACTGATACTGTGTCAAGAAATAACGTGCCACCCTTCACATGGACGTTGTCGAGAAGGGAGTCAAACACTGCAGCCACCCACAGTTGAAGGGCTCCACTTCTCCCACTACGATTTGCTGGATTCAGCTTAGCGGAAGGACAAACACTCCAAAAATGTGCCACTGATTGGCAAACGCAGGAGACAGCGCAGACCGAGGCTGTGATTTAATCAAAGGCTGCTGAAAACTCAAGGAGGGACCCAGGTCATCAAAAAGCATGGATATTGTTTCACAAAGCAATTGAAAATCTATTTCCTCTAGACTTACCAACCCACAACCTACGCAGGAACTTCCACTACGAATGAAGCGTTAGAGACCGGTTGGTAATTCTCCAAATCAGACGGAGTGATTGAACAAGGAGAGCAGTTCCACTGGTCAGAAAAGGCAGGGATCCAGCACAAAAGAGCTGGTGAAGCTGGTGTCCTAGAAGATTACGATCCACTTCCTCAGACCAACAATTGCAGGCTCATCCGAGGTAACTTCACAAGAAGAGACCGGACTGCCCTCGGTCAGAAATGGTGTCGGGTCTCCTGCTTGGGGGGGGGGGGGTTGGACTAGATGACCTACAAGGTCCCTTCCAACTCTGTTAATCTGTAAAACCTCAACTGGTATCTCCGATAGCATCTTAACTCTGAATGCCAGATGCTCAACAGATGTTCTTCAGAGCCCTCTTTCTCCTTTGGGAAATGAGATGGATTGATCAACATTCATCAGGCTGTGATATCCGACTTGTCAGCATTCCTCAAACTCAAACCGCACTGCCTCCGCTCCAACACCATCTGCAGTCAGGCTCCTGAGTTGGGGGCCTGCGAGAAGCCCGTGATTATCACGGTGACCATAAAATCTTGAAACTGACTGAATCCAACCCTGGAAAGGCGAACCGAAGCTGCCCAAGTCATCAGCCTGAGAATGTCCTCTGCTAACTTGGCAATGGGATGATGAGACGAGGTAGAGTGAGTTTCTCAGCCTTAGCAACTAACCTGTTGACTTTGACTTCCAGAACATGGTGGGGATGCAAATTGAAATTAACAAAAGAGCGCCAAGCTGGAAACTAGGAGAGTCTGAGTTCTCGTCCCGCCTGAGGCATAAAAGCCGGTTGGGTGAGTTTGGGCCAGTTAAATTTCAGTTAAATGTTCAGACAAAAACACCTGACAGGGAAACCATTTTGAGCGGGGAGCCAAGGCCCAGCAAGGGTCTCCCCTTGCTCTGGGAAGCTTCAAGGGACCCTTGAATGTGGGTTCGAAAAAGGACCGCAATTAAACCCAACGACACAACAAGCTATCAGTGCTCAAATTTAATAGTCTATTCTGATTGCATCAAGGAGGGCGTCTGTATCTGGGGAGGAGGAAAGTTGGCTTTGAGGCACAACAAGGCACTTGGGACTCTTAACAGCTACGGTTTGCTCTCTGCAACCAACACCAGCAGCTTTTCAAGGTTCGTTTCAGCAGTGGATTCGTGTGGCTTCCCAATCCCGTTAATGTCTCTCTGATCTGTTTCCCAACAACCTGCTTTCTTGCAACTGTCACTGAAGACAAAGAGGAGCTGCACCTGGGCAGAGCCGGCTCCGCTGGAATCCGTGGGGTCCAGGATAGAGTAGATCTTAGCTAGAGACTGGAGGACTTTGACAAGTGTGGGATACGAGGCCCTCGTGCCCCCATTTCCCAGGTCCTCCTCCCCCTGGTCGTTCCAGGTGCCTCTTCTCAGCCTCCATCGGAGACGTGGTCGTCAAAGGAGCGGGATGCCCGGCCGGCTTCTTCCGTAGCGAGCCAAGGGGCAGATTCCCTCCACTTAAGCCAGGCTCTGGCCTAAGGGGTGGCCCGCGTCCCCCTTCTCCAGAGGCCTCCGTAGCGGTCTTCCCCTTCAGCCTCGATAGGCCTTTAGCAGCTGCCCCGCAATCACCAACCTCTGGATTTCGCTGGTTCCCTCGTAGATCTCGGTGATGCGGGCATCTCGGTAGTGGCGTTCGGCTGGCATCTCCGTCACGTAGCCCATGCCGCCCAGGATCTGGATGGCCTGAAAGAAAAGCAGCGGTCCTGGCTCGGGTGGGATGGAGGCAGCTCTCCGCCAAGCGGGCCAGTCTCCGGGTCCTCTAGTCCCCAGGCTTTGCCAGGATCCTCTGTCCTGACAAGACAGGAACGCAACTCGCCTTCTGCTGCTGGTTGGCCATTCAACCTTCCCTGAAGGATCGCAGCTTCTGACACGTACCTGGTGGGAGATGAAAGTCGCTGCCTCGGATGCCGACAGCTTGGCCATGGCTGCCTCCTAGGGAGAGAAAGCAGAGAAGCTACCAGGCACAGCCCTCCCTAGGAGGCTCAGGTCACGCATATGACATGCATGTCACCGGTAACATGCCAGGCCTCTGGAAGCCATGCGAGAGGGTCTTGCTTTCACGGGGCCTCTGAGGCTTCCAAACATCATGCAACTTCCTCTTTTGGGGGGCAGGGGGAAATGGGGTTGTGCGTGTGAATGTGACACGCCAGCAAGAGTCAAGACAGACATTTTCTAAATTTTCGACAAGCCAAACTCAAAAAGGGGGAATCTGCCGTTTCTGGCTTGGCTTTCCTGCAGGGCCTGCTATTCCCAGCAGCGTCTTCCTTGGGGCCAGGGGGCCTTTGCACCGAGCAGCAGCTTCAGGGCCCAGTGCAGGATCGTACAGGTGCCCCCCCCCCCCAACTGACAATCATTAAGACATTATTGAGATTCCCCTTATTCCTTTTCATAATCTTGTAACATGTTGGCATTCTCATGCTATTTTTTTTAGAAATGAACTTTTAATTCTGGAGGTCTGCCCCAGCAAAGATGGCTAGGAAATTCTGGGGATTGAGGTTCCCCCAAGTCTTAAAGTTGGACACTCCCGCTAAAGAAGCGAATTATTATGCCCTTTCAAGAGCCTATCTAAGCGCTCGCGGGCTGCTCAGAAGATGCTCCAGTTGGCAGAGATGGCGATTACCTTCGTGTAGGGCTTTCCACTGTCACTCACGGCGGCTGCTCTCCAGGTCAGCAGACGAGCCCCCTCCAGCGCCAGCGCCATGTCAGCCAGCTTAAACTAGACGGAGAACACCCCGAGGGGGGGGGGGGGTTACCTCTAATCCGGCCTTATTCCTGGTTAGCAGACGACCCTCACTTGGCTGAAGGGAAGACGGCGCCTCAGTGCTGCAGACGCCACGAAGGAGGCCCTGCAAGGCCCATGAACGGAGCAGGGAGTGTGTGTGTGTTGGGGGGGGGGGGAAAGGTCACATGAACGGTGTAAAGCAGAGGTGGGCCGCTATGGTGGTTTTATGACCTGTGGACTTCAACTCCCAGAATTCCTGGCTGGTTCAAGAATTCTGGGGATTGAAGTCCACAGGTGGTAAAGTGGCCACAGTTGCCTCCCCCATTATAGGTAATCCTCAATTTACAAGCTTTTGTGTGGGGGTCATTTAAAGTTATAACACCACTGAAAATAGTGATCAGTTTTCATACTTATGACCATCACAGCACCCCCTTGGTCACACGATCAAAATTGAGACCCTTGGCAACTGACTCGTATTTATGACGGCTGCAGTGTCCTGGGGGGGGGGCTATGTGATCCCCTTTTGCAATCTTCTGACAAGCAGCGGGGAAGCCGGATTCACTTAATGGCCGTGTTACTAACTTAACAAGTGCAGAGATTCACTTAACAACTGTGGAGACAAAACTCACTTAACAGCTGTCTCGCTTAGCAACAGAAGTTTTGGGCTCAACTGCAGTTGTAGATCGAGGACTATGGAGTCTCCTGCTTCAGCAGGGGGTTGGACTAGAAGACCTCCAAGGTCCCTTCCTACTCTGTTATTCTGCATTCTTCAGCCCCGGCCTCCAGTGGGACGTGGGCTGGAGCACCCACCTGGGCAGGGGGAGGCCTGTCTTTGGCCATTTGGGCCCCAGAAGCCCCCTTAATCGCCGCCCTGACCCAATGGGCATCGAAAGAGAGGCCCTTGAAGGGGAGCGGAGCAGCAAAAAGAGCGGGAAAGCAGGGGGAGGGGACCTGCCCACCCCCCCTACCTGAATGGCCTGCAGCTTGGTGATGGGATGCCCAAATGCCAGCCTCTTCTCGGCGTAATCCAGAGCGCAATCCAGAGCCGCCTGGGCGATCCCCAAGGCCTGGCAAGCGATTCCAATCCGGCCGGAGTCCAAGGTTTGCTGGGGGGAAGACCAGGCGGCGATGGGGGATGGGACCCGGGGTGGGTCTGGGAGAGGGGGGGGCCCTCCCCCCTCCCCCGCTCCACTCACCATGGCGATCTTGAAGCCCAGGCCCTGCGATCCCAGCAGGTTCTCCTTGGGGATGCGGCAGTCTTCGAAAATGAGGTTGGCGGTGGAGGAAGCTCTGATGCCCAGCTTGTCCTCCTTCTTCCCCAGCGAGAGGCCCGGGCACGGCATGGGCACAAGGAAGGCGCTGATGCCCTGCAACAGACAGCAGCCTTCCCCAGCGGCTCTCCAGAAGCCCCCAAACCCCGGCTGACAGCAGGACTTGGGGCAGGGTGGGGGGAGGATGCAGCTTCCCCTCCTCCCGTTGGAGCCCTCGAGGAGGGTCACCCGCTCTGCTTCCGGACCCCGGTCCCCCCCCCCACGTCCTTTGTCCAACAGCCGCCATCGCTGGGGAGGCTGTCCCAAGGATCAGGACCTCCGATCCCACCCACCACCTCCATGCCTTCCTTGGGGATGACCGCCAGCCGGATTCCTCGTCCCCCTGGAGATGCTTGCCGGGACCTTTCTCCCTGCACAGAGACCAGCCGAGAGCCGGAGCCTACCTTGTGCTTCAGGGCTCTGTCTGTGGTGGCGAAGACCACGGTGGCCGAGGCCTCCCAGGCGTTGGTGATCCAGGCCTTGGTGCCGTTCAACACCCACTCGTCCCCAACCAGCTGAGCCACGGTGGACGCAGCACCAGCGTCGCTGCCGTTTCCTGGGCGAGAACAAGACCGTCTGCAGCCAAGAGGCGCTGCGGCTGCTCCCAGGACACATG
>JANHFL010003085.1:32660-43954 GCA_032468155.1 Oxyrhabdium leporinum
GTGTGTGTGTGTGTGTGTGAGTGAGAGAGAGAGAGAGAGAGAGAGAGAGAGAGAGAGAGAGAGAGAGAGAGAGAGAGCAGAGCTTTCTGTTGCTCTAAGTGATAGCAATATCTCACTGCATGTGTAGCTCACCATATATCACACTACACCATGAACTAATCAAGATCAAAGGGATGTTTCCTCTTGCAAGCTGTTTCATGTGCAGTAAAATGTGAAGAAGTCCTACTTGGGGTCTCCTCACTCATAGCATTATGAACCAAATATGGCTAGTTCTTGAAACTTCCTAGGGAAAAGCACTCCAGAGCTGCAAGCTATTTCTCCTGAGAACGCTTGGTACTTGTTTGGTTGTTTTGGGCAAGATGTAACTCAACATTGGTACTAGTTAAACAAGACAGTTTTGAGAGAGAAGGGAAAAAAGAAGGTGAAGGAAAGACAGAGAAAGGGAAAGACAAAGAAAGAGACTACTGCAGCAGATATCATACATGTTTACTTTTATCAAAATATTGAAATGATGTTGCCCTGTTGCAATGCAAGTGGCACCTGTTTCGTATCTATGTGCAACACCACAACACATGTACAAAAAAGGCAGTGCTTATAGGGATATGCTGCTGCTTATATCACAAGCTCCTTCCTGCAGACACCTCTGGCTACAACAACAATGGCCACAACAAAGTTCATATACCTGATCATCTGAACCGCAGGAAAAAGATCTAGGTTACCAGATTTTATCTATATATAATTATAATACAGAGACAGACATTGTGTTCATTCCCACCTAATTAATTGCCTTTGGTTTTATAATACTTAAATGCCAAACATTATTGAGAAGTATTAGATAAGTATTTCACTAAAAACTAGGGCATCTTTGATCAGTTAAAACAGGAAAACCCTTCAACATCCCCTCCACTTGTAAAATGATAAAATGATAAAATGACTTAGAAGAATTAGTTTGCAAGATTTGGTCATTTTAAATTTGATACCTCTGGATTTATGAATGAAACACATGAAACTTAGTCCAAATTTTCTGTTAGGAATGATTTTACTAAAAACAGGTAAAGAAATCAAGATTACTGACATGGGCAAAAGTCAACATTAAGCATTTTAAAGCCTACTGATTTCAATTATGAGAATTTTAAAAGGTCAAGATGCTTCTATCTTTTGCAGTTCAATCTCACCCAATCACGTTCAGTAGAATTTCCATGCATCAGATTGTGTGACATCTCTATAATTCTATGGCACCTCCATGGGGGAATGAGTCTCACTGAATTGATGTTCTGGGGTGACAGGTTCATGTTCAGTGTAAAGCTGCAATTCTACGCATATTTCCTTCCATGTAAACATGGTTAAAATTTTAAAAAAACACAGAGAAACATGAAAATGCTATGAATGTTCCTATAAAGATAGTAACAAGAAGAATAATATAAAATTGAGAGCAACCAAACATTTTTTATTTAAAAAAAAAGAATCAGAATGCCACTTCGGACTTTTAAAGGCAAGAATCATGCTTCTTCTCTCTCCAGCATTCATTCAACTCAGATACGATGTTCCGAGGCAAAAGACTTCTGTTGCATCAACTACGACAGGACTGAAAAAAAAGGAAACAAGGGCAACTAATTAATCCTGGATTAAATGCCTCATCTTATCTTTTTTATTATCGCCATGATACAAAAAAAAATGTTGAGACTCTAGAAGGAGTGCAGAGAAAAACAACAAAGATGATTGGAGGGTAAAACATAAGAAGAACGATTGCAGGAATTGGGTATGTCTTGTTTAATGAAAAGAAGAGCTAGGGGTGACATGATAGCAGAGTTCCAATATCTAAGGGGCTGCTGCAAGGAAGTATTCTCCAAAGCACCTGAGGACAGGACAAGAAGCAATGGATGGAATCTAAGCAAGGAGAAGACTAACCTAGAACTAAGGAGAAATTTTCTGACAGTTAGAACTATTAATCAGTGAAACAACTTGCCTCCAGAAGTTGTGGGTGCTCCAACACTGGAGGTTTTTAAGAAGAGATTGAATAACCATTTGTCTGAACTGGTATAGGGTTTAAGCAGGGGGTTGAACGAGAAGACCTCCAAGATCCAACATAACCCTGTTATTCTGTTACTGTGTTATCCCTAGACACCAGAGCAACCATTAAAGGCCCAGGGGCACATTTCATACATGACATCTCTTTGATTAAAAAGCCCACATGCAGACTACAGGATTTCCATAGTGAAAGGGAAGATGTTGGAAGAAACTGGACAAACTGCCTTTTCTTGCATGATGAGTCCTCTGCTCCAATTCACTTCCAACTATAAGCAGATCTTGAATAATTTATTCCATAAATTTGTTTAAGCTAGAAGAACTTTACTTTTCAATATCCATTCTGAACATGATTTAGATTAGGATAGCATATATTTTGGATTTACTTTCCAGAGCTACTTATGCAATCTTACATATTAGTGGTACATAATAATATCCTACGTCTATAAGGAACCACATCAGAGTCTTTGGATCATTCGGGTGTAACCAATTGATTATCACTATCACAAATAACAGTTCATTTCAGAAATGATAGAGTAGTACCCTGATCCCTAAATCCAATGAAATGGATTAGGAGCCATAACATTTTAAGTAATAAATTGGATAGATTTGAAGAGCCAGCTTGATGTAGTGGTTAAGGCATCAGGCTAGAAACTGGGAGATGGTGAGGAGGCAAGGGCAAACCACTTCTGAAAATCTTTGCCATGAAAGGGACTAGTCCAAACAGTCATCAGAACTTGACAGAACAACAGCCAAAGTTCTGAAGATGTCCCAAAGCGTGCCTAAACAGACCATGACTGTGGTGAAATAAATTTTCCCTCTTTGTGCTAGTCATCCAAGATTTGGGTTCTTTATGGATGCTACTGTCCAGATTGCCATGAGGGAATTGGGTCATGTATCCATTGCCTTATCTAGATCAGTCTAATTAAAGGGCTTTTCCTCCCATGCCTTTCACCTAACCATGTTAGAAGCTCACCCAGCAGCTTTGTTTTTTCTACCGTGTCCCCATGATTTGCCTTCACCTCCTCCACAGCACACATGAGTAAGGCAAACACCCCTCTTAACTTCCATCGAAAGTCAGGTTGTCCTCAATGACCAAGGAAGAAAATCAAGGGACTGACAATGATTGGGAACTGAGGAAGAATCAAGATTGGCAATCATGTTCTGCCGCTTCGAGGATGGGTAAGTAACATTTTAACTCAGTTGCAGGGAAAGATTGTAGGAGTCTACAAACAATGGACGGGGATATTGTTAAGGACAGGATAACACATACAATATGTTTTTCTCAGGAATTGGATAAACCTGGATATAAAGAACACACATGGCACCTTACCTTTTTTCTTATTTTCAAATGCATAATAAATGCCCCATACAAGGCACTCTTGAAAATGAGAAGAATATACACCAGTTTTCCAAGATTGGCTTGTCTGAGATATGATTCTAAATGTGAAGACAAAATATGGAAAAATAGCAATATAAGAGTAGTATAATATTATATATTCAAGGGTGAAGCTAGACAGTGTATCCTCCTTCTGTTGGACTATTTTTCTCTTCCTATTTTTCTCTCTCCAGCATATTTCTTGTATACATGATTTCAAGAGGCAAACTATAAAATATGCAGAAATATTTTGAGCTATGGCACCACATCTCTGCAATATATTTAAATGTTTAGTCATGGAATATTACCTTTAAAAAAAAGGGGGGGAAACCCTTTGAGAAAGACATTGTGGGAGCAGAAGCTGCAGGGAAGAACAACATCTTTCCTTCTCACAGGTTGTTGTTTTTTTTTGAGAGGGGATGGATTGTTTTGATTTGCTTTTACTGAATTATGAGCCTGTCATCTCGCTCTTGTCCCCATCTTTCCAAACTTCAACCCTGTATTTTTCTTGTGCAAATCCACACCTGGAGCCAGGAAGAGGAAAGGTGATTGCATATCTAAACTAATGGGCACTCTCTTTTTAAAATGTCAGAGAAATTGCTTGTTGTTGTTTTTTACGAACTGTTTAAAAAAAATAAACCATTGCTGTTGCTTCTCCTATCATCATCCCAAATAGTAGTAATTTGTATTCCATCTGCCCAAGACTCCTACTAAGTCAAAATAGCTTTTAAAAATGTAGGCATGTTGCTGTGCTTTAAGGTAGGGTTTTGTTTTTCCTGAAGACGGGGAAATCCTCAGTGATACTGAAATCAAATCTATATACAAATGTCCCTCACTTTTGGGTTAAATTTCACAGATATATTCAAATGATTTGAAAAAATTAAATGTATCTGTCAGGAATGTAATGCTGAATTTTGCCACACTTAATTAAACCTCATTTATAATTAGGGGACCTGGACAAAGTTAAAGATTCAGTATAATATACATTTGGAATCAACAGACTGAACTTGACTTACCATTTGTGGGGGTCTTGCTATCACATTCTAAAAACAGAAGGAGGAAAATTCTCATTAGCTATATTTCATCATCATCATCATCATCATCATCATCATCATCATCATCATCATCATCATCATCATCATCATCATCATCATCATCATTTCTACTACAACTAATAAATCCTACATAAAGGAGAAAAAATAAAAAAGGGAGCAAACATGCTCAAGATTATTGGAAATATATTTCTAAAGTGTGTGTGTGTGTGTGTTCTATAAATTCTATCAAATATTAGATAGATGTAGTCTAAGATTTAAAGGCAATGTTTCTAAAGCAACATTCAGAAGCTCACTCCTTAAAGACATGTTCTAATTGGCATTAGAGGTTACAAGTAAATATTTTTAAGAGATAATAGAAATGGAAAAATAGTGAAATAATTTTGCTAGGTTCTGACATTTTGCTTGGGTCATGACTGTATCAGAAACTCTTAGACACAGATCAGAATTTTTTTTAATTTTGCAAACAGACAAATACGACTGAGAGAGAGAGAGAGAGAGGTTATAGTTGATTATGAAAGAATGAATCCGTACAAAAAAGATTTAGTGTAAGCTATCATATTTGCCTAGGAATTGAACATGAAAATGTTTGCTAATATTTGTAATTTTGTTCAGCAAAATATATTTTAAAATGCTCAAAAGGGCGGCCTATGGACAATTCTAGCAAAGTACAAAAAAGTCCCAGAAAGTAGAATTTGATCTTCCTTTCACCCACCTTCTCCAGTTATGGAAGCTTCGTAACTTGTGCTTTCAGAAGACTTGTAGAAATCAACTTTGCACTTGAAATTGTTGTTTGAATTCTGCCACTGGATCCCAGTGATTCTTAAACGGCTGATCAGCGAATATTTCTTATTTTCATATTTGGGCTCCTCTGTCTTTATTCCCTCTTTTATAGGTTGGTTATTTAGGGACCATGTAAGAATGATGTGATCTGGATAGAAATCAGTGGCCAAACACACAATTGTAACTTTCTGCTTCTTTTCCAATTCTCTTTTGGATGGAGAAAATATGGTTACAGTTGGGGGTGTGAGATGGTGTTCCTTTTCTGGAAGATAAAGCAACATATAATGAAAAAGATGGCAAGCCTCCTCAAGCTATGGTTGACCTACATATGTCAGCTTGCCAATTGCATCACGAAGTAATATTGCTGGCTCTGTCTTATTTAAGCACAGGCTGTTTCAGCAGAATAAGCTCATTCAGATGCCGCCATTAAATGTTGAGAATCAAGAAACAGAGGCTAAATACTATCATACATGCACCTACAAATCAAACTTGCAGTGATGGCATGAGTTCTGTGGAAAATCAGAAGAAAAGTGAGATGGGGAGGAATTCGGGTATTGTCTCTGTTTCAGTTGCAGCCCCAGCCACGCAAGCATTATTCAAGCCTTGGTTTTCAACTCTATACTCAGAGAATGGTAGAACTTCATCTTTGCTTGTTTGCTCTGTTTATTTTATTTTATTTTTATTTTGAGCCAGTGTTGACTCCTGGCAACTACCTGAACAAGTCCCTGCAGTTTTCTTGGCAAGTTTTCAGAAGTAGTGTGTCATTGGCTCCTTCCCAGGGCTGAAAGAGAATGGCTGTCCCATGGTCACCCAGCTGGCTTCATGCCCAAGCAAGGGCGAGAACTCAGGGTATCCCACTTTCTAACCTGATGCCTTAACTATTACAGCAGACCTGGCCTTCTCTGAGTTTATATGCCACCTCTCAAAATGGGGTTTCCCCACAGAGACAGGAATGGGCTTAGTTTTTATGGTTAAGTCAGTTCGATCTGTGGAAGTATCCACACTATCTGTTATTATCGAGATTCTCATTCATCCAGGTCATGGTTGTCCCAAAGATGTTTTCTCAAAAGACAACTGTACATTCTTGTTTTTACTTGAAAATGTTTTGCTTTTCATCCAAGAAGCTACTTCAGTTCTGACTGAATGATGGAGAACTGCCTTGGAGGTTTATCTTTAAGAAGCCATCTATTTTAAGATTGAACAGCCCTCTCTCAACAGAGAGGGGGACGGATATGACCTATCTCCTGTTTACAACATAGTCCTTTCAACAGTTCCAAGAAGGTTCCGCACCCATTTGCACTATTCAGGTGATCCCGAGGGCACAGATAAACCTCAAAGTGGCCTCAATGACTCTCAGAAAGAGATGACTACAAGGAATATAAATCCTTCGTTCCCTACCATTCACTCAGAACTGAAGAAGCTGCTTGGATGTGAAGCAAAACATCTTCAAGGAAAAACAAAGTCCAGTTGCCTTTTGAAAAAGCAGTATATCTACACTATCCAGCCCATATATCAGTTTTTAGGACCTGAGAATGTAAAATGTAAGAATCAAGGACTGGTTCACTTGCCCTGGCTTTATATATATTGAATAGGGAAGGATATAGAGTTTGTAATCTAGAGGTTACAGGTTTCTCCTTACAAAGGGAATACATTTTTGATAGGGTCTAGTAGCAGTGAATCTACAGGTAGATAAATCAGTTTTGGACACATGAAATCAATCATTACAGGCTGGTTACTAATTTTCCCTTACAGGATAAGATGCCTGGCTGAGTATGTGTTAATGAAAAGGCAATGCAATTTTAGGCTGCCTCAACAAAATTGTACATTCCAAATCACAGGAAAATAATAACTAAATTTTATTCTGCTTTGGTCTTACCTTACCTTAACTATTGCATCCAGTTCATCCTGCACTACAGATTATCTGAAAACAGTTTCTCAGAATACCAGTAAGAATGACCAAAAGGTTTGAAACTCTTCTGAACTGAGACTGAAAAACTTTGAGAAATGCAAAAGAACTTGAAATCCATCATTTTTAAAAAACATATATATATTTGCTGTTTTTCTATATTATAATCTCTTTAGCATCATCCAGGTATTCAGAGACCAGCATACTATATTTCAGGGGAGGACTACAAGCCTCAGATCCAAGATTATAATATGGAGTTTTTAAAAGGTCATATTGTCCTTCCTTATGAAGCATTGCTGCTGTAGGATAACTACAGTTGCATACTGGCCCTTGAAATGTACGCCATACAAGTTTATTTTGCTGTTAATTTCATCCTTACCTACAACAGTAAGCCTGGTTCCTTGACCGAAGTACAGCTTCTCATTGAGACACAATGTGTTTTCCATGTATCATAACAAACATCTCACTCAAAAAGCTTTGTCATTGTGTTAGAACAGTTCTATTCTCTGACAAAACCCTGATTTGCAATATTGTTGTTATTTGAAGATAAATGGATTCACCTCTTCAATGGACGTATTAGCTGGAACTAATAGAAGCTGAGGTACCAGTAACTGGAAGATATCAGTTTGCTTAGCCCTACACCATATTATCTTGATGGATATGCTAAATAATTACTTCAGATCTGCTTTATTCCTATATATCTCACCTAGTACTGTCAGTCGAGTTCCTTGTCCAAAATAGAGCTTGTCAGAGACACATGTCTGTCCTATAAATGAAACTTTTAGGAACCGCTACGCTGAAGGAATGTCTCCTGTTTATTAACTATCCAACCTGTTTCTGAACATTGCCTTGAGTCCAAAAGCAACATCCAAAGCTGAAGTATTGAAAGGAACCTTCTGATATTATCTTGATATGTTTATGTTGGAAGTTATGCTTGCTCTTTTTGGGGGGCCCTGTTGTTATTTATAAATTTTCCATAGCATTGATAGATTTTGTGTGAGTACTAGAGCTTATCAATAAACATTTCTTTTTTATTGTTAACAGTTGCAGGCATCTGAACCAAGAGCATGCAGGCTATAAATTCAATTGTTGAATAAACTAACAACTAGCCAATTGTGTGCTTTTATTGCCATTAATATTATAATTATAAGTACCCCACAGTACCAATTACCCTGTATTAGATAATCCTTTCATCTGTTCACATTTTCTATTGTCTAATTTGTATGACTAAAAGAAAAAGCAATAGATCTACACAATCATAAAAACAGTACTGCAGTGGCCATCAGAAAGAGTCCATGATTCTTGGTATTGAATTCTTATATATTTCATACAGCCAAGGAAGATGGTATGAAAGAGATTTCTAGGGTCTTCTGTTTCATCTAGTCACCTCACATAAATCTCATTGTAGTTCACGGTGACATTCTTAGCATACAAATTATTGATCTGTATTTTACAAGGAGAATCCTTCATGTAAGGAGTTCAAAGGAATACATATATTTCCGTGTTATTCTCAATACACCCTTGCAACTCACCATGCGTAACCCACCATGCTATCCCCCTCCTTAATTTTCACATAGTAGCTGCTTCCCAAGATCCTACATGTTGTGCCTAGTTTCCGTAGCAAAGAATCATTGAATCCACATAAGACCCCACAGCATATAACTTACCTAATACAGATACTCGAGTCCCTGGGCCAAAGTTCAGTTGAGAATTTGCACACAGCATGAAATTCCATTACTAAATAAGATGTTTCGGCTCAGAGAAAATATCACCCGTGTACATTAGCAGGAACTTTTTCTCTAGTTACATCCTGGGGAGGAAGCAACTCTGATCCAGTTCTCACCTGTTTTGGTGCAATTGTGTACATGTTGTATTTATATTCTTCTGTTCTTTCAAAGGTCCAAGATATTGGTGGACATGAAGGGAAGGTGAGCTGAACTGAGAAACTAAATGGGGAATTTTGTACTTAAGAATGGCATTCCAGATCAAAGGACTGCACCATTCCAAGGGATTGTCATAGAAACAGTGTGATTTCATGCAAGGAGCAACAGGAGAGCATGGAGGTCATCAGGGCCATTTTTTTCAAAAGATCTTATCTCAGTGATCGGAGCTGTCCTTGACTAATGAGCTGATAGGGATGAGCAGAAAGGCTTCTGGAAAAAAAAATCCACATGCTGTTCATATTCATCTTTGGCTGTCCATGTTGAACCCTTGGTTTATTAAAGTTGACACATTTACAACTGCTCCTTCTCTCTCTCTCATTTTATTTCCAGCCAGTCTTTAAGGACTTTGCCTTTTGATCTCTGCCCATATTAGCATGTATAACCTATGCTTACCTCAGGTTCTATTGCTATAGCAATACAGAGCTATGTTTTTCCAGCACGTTTCTACCAGTTTCCATTAGATATATTTCCTTACCCCAAGCATTCAGCTTGGTCCCATCTCCAAAGTAGGTCTGCTTAGTATTGCACAGCTGTCAAGGACATCAAATAAATTCCCCTCTGGATTAGCCACAAGGTAGCTGGTAGGTTTTTCTTCATCCTATTCTGTCAGTTACAATTAGAAAGCTGTTCCATCAAAGTTGGGTCCTTCTGCCCCTAGTTCACAGTTTTTCCAGTGCAGAAAGAGAAGATCTAAGGTTCGCTGCTAGAAGGCATAAGCTTTTGTTTCCTCTTGATTTGTCACGGATATTTAGTTAAGGAGCACGTTGTCATCTAAGGCCATCTGTTTCCTAAGAATCTTTTTCATGCTTTGAGGCCAAAAGCCAACAAAGCAGAAGTCACAACTGTCATCTGTATGAGCATGAATTTGCTCTATGTAAAAACTGAAATTATGAGTGGGGGGATGTTTGTTTCATAGATACGTTTGACCATCACTTGTTGACTACAACATCCAGTGTGACTTCTTCGTGTGGTGGTGTGCAGGTATGGGTCATAGCAAGACAGAAACAGGGAATGGACACAAACAGAATATGGAATGGACCATACCCAATTTATAGAATTTTCTTAACGCATCATAAATTTTCAGGCTAAACTAAATGTGGCAGCAGTGAATCTATCAACTGACTGATCTCTGCAAAACAAGGGTTAATGCAGGGAAAATCTTAGGTGCAACATGAAAAGCAGTAAACAAATTCTTCCTTTACACAGATTTTTGGTTTATCCATCAGTAATTTTTCTCAATCCATTGTTTTCTCTAGTGGCTTCATAAATAGAAATGATTTCTTTGGGGAAAGAGTAAAGCACAAATAAGAAAGGATTCAACCCCAACTTAAATCTTCCCTAACCTTTCAATCTCTTCTATCTCACTTTTATAGAAGGTTGGCATAATTTGTGTTGGAGTCACCCTAATTATATCTAATATTCAGTAAACAATTGCCAAGAGATCTATTGATAAATATGAAGAGATAGATGTTGGCAATCAATTCCAACAGAGAACATAGAACATTAATGTTTTAATCAGTTGAGTTTTATAGCTTTAATATGATTTTATATTCTTTTAATTTTTGATTGGGGGCTGCCCAGAGTTGGCTGAAAGATGGGTGGCTATGTAAATGTTTTAAATAAATAAAATTAATACATTAAACTTTCTGCATATTTTTACTAGTCAGTCTCAGTCAAGAGGTTATTTATGTGAAATTTGCTAACAATCTTTCCTCCTTAAACGAATCATAGAAACCCAACAGATTTTCATGGGACTGAAGGAGAGAAAGAGAAAGAGACCCACATATCCTAATATGCATGATTGATTCTTCTCAAGCAATAGATGCTATAATGGTCAAGGAAAGCCAAAAGAGATGTTCATGACATTAACACATTTTATGAGGAGGGATGAATGCTGGAAACAATTTGTACTTGAGCCATGTGTGTTTAGAGTGTCAGTTACATGGATTTCTTCATTCTAGACCAAGGATTGATCAGACATTCATTAACATTTTAAGAAATTCAGTCTTGCTTGTAATAATAATAAGCTATGGATTTTGTCTTACCAAGCACTGTAAGTTGAGTTCCTTTTCCAAAGTGCAGCTCACTTTGTACACAGTGATGAAGTCACCACATAAAATAAATGGTAATTCTGGTTGAGGTGGCTCAGTCTCTCTCTCTCTCTCTCTCTCTCTCTCTCTCTCTCTCTCTCTCTCTCTCTCTCTCTC
>JANHFL010003085.1:44369-65840 GCA_032468155.1 Oxyrhabdium leporinum
AACCGTTACCCCTGGGGGATCGCGAGGCCCCCTGTGAGGTCTCCGGTATAGCCCCTTTACCCACCGTCCCTCCGAGACGATATCAGTCGCTAGGACCCCCCTCCGCGCTCAATTCGGGACCCCCCATCGGAGAGCCGATGGAGATCCCGTGCCGCTGCTATGAAGCCCCGCCCATTCTCCAAACTAGAACTTTCTAATTACATGCATCCAGGACATTCAACATTTAATTAAAATTAATAATTATGTATAATCATTACCAAGGTGAATCTTGATGATCACTAAAATGTATTTATTTTCTTTTAGAAAACAGTTATTATTTTTAACTTAGGGTTTACAATTATAAAATTTTAAAGTTTTTCTAAGCAAGGTGAACCACACACTTCCACTAATCTCATGTATTTAACAGGGCTCAGGCAAGAAAACCTCACAAAATAATATTTGATGAACTTACCTAGCACTGTCAGTCTGGTTCCCTGGCCAAAGTACAGCAATGAGTTGACAGTATTAAAGAGCATTACAAGAATATCCCAGAGAGCTTATCAGCTTGAGACAAATTCACTAGTGTGTGAATCATCTCTCATTAACACACAAGATAAGTACATAAATGAACAAACTTTTTGGAAAATGTTGGGACTTTTTATCTTTTAATGAGGAAAAATGAACTAAATCAGAGGTCTCTGTCAGTTCAGGTTCTCTCTCTGGGTGATTTCTCTCTTCTTCTGTCTGTAGAACCTCATTATTTATTCTCGTAATCTTGAGTAATTTCAAGTAAATCTATTGATCTTTTCTCCTTTTTCTTGAATGTGAAGAAAATATCTGGCAAACCAAAGAGCCACATTCCAGAGGGGCAGCTGTGCTGGTCTGTTGTTCCAAAATAGCAAAAAATCCTGAGGCATTTTAGAGACAAATTGCGTCACCTTGGAGCAGAACCTACTTCATAAAATACTTACATTATTAACTGCAAATCACATATACAGTCATATAGGCAAGTACAAAATGGCCCCCAAATTAAATTAAATTAAATATAAGGGTAACTATGACAAATTTTATATAGTACTATTGCTTTTTTTTTCATTTCCTGATCTTCTGGTCGTTGTGTTTATAAAATTTTCTTTTGTCTCTTTATATATCATTGAGTGTATCTATCATGCCAACCTGGCATAGTTCCAGGCCCTCTAAAGTTTCTGTACAGCTATTTCATCTTTTCTTTCCAAATAAACTTTGTCTGCTAAAATACACAAAAGAAATGATATAAAAATACAAAAGAGATCCAAATGTATCTGGATTGCCTGGAAAAGTTATGAATGAGACAGGAAGGTTGTGTATTAAAAATCTCCTCTGGAAACACTATTTGAATAACATGTCTGGTCTTGATGAAGTGAAATCTGTCCTGTGAAAGCCATAGGGGCCATTATTGCTTTACATACCTATTTTTTCTGTTTATATTTTAAACAGACCTTGCATTGCATCTATGTGTCCCTCCTTATCCAACACTATTCCTTGAATCAAGTTTCAAGAAAAATGTTATTTGATCTTTTACAAAATTATTGATTCCTACAGTTATTGTCTCCTAATGAACATGCACACATACCCAGTGTGGAAATTCAGAATAATGACCAAGGAGGGTCAAAGATTCACTCCAACCACAAACATGTTCCACTTGCCACATATCTGATCCTTCTCACGGGAAGTTTTAACACTTGGTTTTCAGTGTTTTGGAAAAGAAATACGGATCAAGACCAAATATGCTGGTAATACTGAGATAGTCACACTCCTGCTATTGCCCTGCCTTCTCTATAGAGGCAAGTATGCAAATCTAAGAATCCTCTTCTATGAAATAGTTCTAGTCAGAAAAGGAGAAGATGCTATTCCCTAGGAGACATGGAGGCCCAGTGGTTAGAATGACTCTGCCCATAGTCTGGAGTTTGGTCCTGATGACCCAGCCTTCCATCCTTCTGAAGTCGGTAAAATGAGGATCAGATTGTTGGGGGCAATATGCTGACTCTGTAAACCGCTTAGAGAGGGCTGTAAAGCACTGTGAAGCGGTATATAAATCTAAGTGCTATTATTATTATCTAAGTGTTATTTGGCCAACAAGCATTAAAAAAAAATCCTTTGGAATGGGGAACAGGTTCAGTGCCTTGCTACTGCTGCTGCTCCTTAGAGACTGATTATTCACTAGCACACATTGTCCACATAATCCTCCACCACCATTGAAGAACATGACCCTCCCGCCCGCCATATTTTATACTTTTTTTCCTTTGCCTACTAGATTGTATGTTTATATACTCATGTTCAAATACTGCTTGACTTGTGACCATTCAAAGTTATGATGGACACCAAAAAAAATGTATTTATGACCCAGATTTGAAGTTCCAACAGCTGCCTTCCCATTGTCACCCGATCACATTTTGGGCCCTCAGCAACCAGGCAACAGTCATGGCTGTTTACAGAATTCTGCAGTCATGTGAATGCAACTTATGACACTTATTTGCTGGAAACTGGTATTTCTTTGGGGGTTTTGGCAAAAAAATGCCCATTGTGGACAGTGGGTTCACTTAATGACTGCAGTCATTAAGTTTGTTTAATAATGGCAGATTCATTTAACAGCCATCATGAGTCACTTAATGACCACTGCAAACAAAGTTGTAAAATCAGGTCACATGATGATAACGACCAGCACAAGTTACAACCATAATTCCAGGCTCAATTAAGGTCCCGTTAGAGGACAGTATTTGTAGCTCAGGGTTGAATTGAGAGGTCCTTGGTGCTCTCTGAGCTTGGTTGTTTTCTTGCAGATCTTTCATTACCCAAACTAGATAACATCATCAGTCCTAGTAGGAAGAGGGATTTGCTCTCGTTTTATATTCTAGTAGCTTGTCCTGTCAGTATTGGTGGGAGTGGTCTTGATCGTTCTTTGTTGGGCTGCTTATTGTTAGCTTGTCTGGAACGTGGCTTATTTCTTGATTGTTAGTCTAATGTTAATCTTGGTGTTAATCTCTGCTCATCTGGATGTTGATTGCTGGTGAAGAGGTGTTTTGGTATTTTTGTTCCTTTATGGCTTGTTGATTGTCTCTTTTGAATGGTATGTATTTGTTGTTTATGTCTATGTGCCTGTTGAAGGTCAAGTTGTCAGGGTGCCAAGCTTCCAGGAATTCTCTAGCATTTTTGGATTTGGCTTGGCTGAGGACGGTCACTGTTTCCCAGTTGAAACTATGATTAACTCTGTCCTATGTATTGTGGAAATTAAGGAGTTTTTATCATATCTTCTGACTGCTAATTAGTGTTCATGAATGTACTGTGCTGGTCTTCTGCCTGTTCATCCTACATAGTGGCTCTTGCAGTCCTTATACTATATGTTGTAAATGACTCCTGTTTTTTCTTCTGGGGCTGCTGGGTCTTTTGGTTTATTTAGTATGTTTTGGAGGGCTTTAGTTGGTTTGTGTGCTATGGTGCCATGTGGTTGTAAATAGTCTGTTGGTGATTTCTGAAATGTTTTTGGTGTATAGTGTGTTATCCTTTTCACACCTCATGTTGGTTGTGCTATATTGGGTTGAGTGATCAGGTACTTTTGGATGAAATTGCATGGATATCCATTTTGTTGAAAGATGTTGTATAGATAATCTGTTTCCTTTTTTCTGATGTTCAGGGTTGGTGCAGTGTGTTTGTGTTCATCTAAATAGTGTTCTTACACAGTTTTTTTTATGGTAGGTTGGGTTGTTACTTTGTTTGTGGAGCACTTGGTAGGTGTGTGTAGCTATTCAATAGATGTGTTTGTAGTTTGCCATCACTGTCTTTGTTGATATGAATATCCAGGAAAGGTTGTTGCATTCTTCTTATCTTGTGAATGTTATCCCTTTGTATATGTTGATGGTCCTTCATTATTATAACAAAGGTGTCATCTACATACTGGATCCATACTTTGGATTGTATGTGTAGGAGACATAATCTGTCTGACAGAGATCTTGGCAAAAAAAAAGCCATACAGTTCTGTATTGTGCAATCTATATGGCAATTCTGTCTAAATCCTATTTGGTAAGCAAGGCAAGGTTTTTGTAAAGGGCTCTCCATGAAACGAATCATTGTGCCTGTTGTACCCACAATGATTGAGTCTCATACAGAAAGACTTCACTTTTCTATTCTATCACTACTCCCAGCAGTGAAGTGAAGGTTTCCAGCAAGAGTAACAGCTGCGGAATTGGTGAGAACCTTCAAAGTCTTGCAGGCAGGTGTAAAGTTTCTGAAAGCGTTCTCTGTTCAGAAAGATATAACAGTCAATTTTTCCTTTCTCCTTTCTTAGTGCTGTTTCAAGCTGATATCCTTTCTTCAAAATATTCTTCATGACTCTGTTGTGGGGGTTGAACAATCTGCCCAGAGATGGACAAGGAGATACCTACCCAGTTTTCTAAAAGGGTCTTTAACCAAAATCAACTTTGACTGACTGATTAACTATTTACTTTCCTGATCAGAAAAAGAAATCTCTACAGAGAAGTTAAGAACAACAGCATAAAGATTAAAATTTTAGCTGAACAAGAGGGATATAATTAAGACTGTGTAGTGCATTGGCGATGAACTGGAGAATCCCTGCTCAGAATCTTAGCCCTTTTTCAAGATGGAAACAATGCAACTACTTTATCTAACAGTAAACTAAGCATTATTGAGGAAATATGAAACATTGAAAGGCATATAAATTTGCTAGGTGTTCTTGTAAAATATCTATAATCACTCATTAAACCCTGGAAGAAAAATACTTGTCTTTTCTGGTTATCTACTCTGAAATTATTTGTGAACATTTTTCAAATCTGTTGAACTACATGACTATTGCTTCTTAAGAAGCCACAGCATTTGGGGTGATATCTAAACTAATCTGATTCTGCTGTTCATGTGGGAGGAGTTTGAAATTCTCTCCTAATTTGTTGCAAGACTCATATGACTACCTTGATTTGTAAACATGCACAGTGGCCAAATCAGGTAGTCCAGTTGTACCATCCATTCAACAGAGAAGTTAACTGCTCTTAAAAATGCTTTAAGTTCATAAGGAAAAGGCAAAACAAAAAAAACAAAACCCAACCACAGTTGTCACTTTAAAAAACCGTTTTCTTTTTTTTCAAAATGGTGTGTAGCATGGCTAGATTGATGGAAAATCTAGTGCTCATCTTTCTGGTGCATGTATGGGAGAGAGCTGAAGTGTTTGGAACAACACAATCAAAGCCCCATTCTTTTTTTAAAAATGTGATAGAGCTATGGCCACCATCTTAACTTCTTTTGTCTATCTTCTGCAGACACATAGGAGACAAGAAAGAGAGAGATGAAAATTTTGATTCCAAGCTTCCATGTGAAGATTCTATTGTGATTATTCTTTCAGTGTCTCTTTTGTCTTCTCTCATCCTGCCCTTCATGAGACAGTTCTTGCCGGGAGCTCCTGAAACATTCTAGCACTGTGAAGCTAGAAGCACAGAAATAAACGGCAGCATCCTCAGAGCTCATTTTGTTGATATGCAATGAACAGTTTTTACCACGCATCTGCTCAATCGTAAATCCTCGCTTTTCAAATTCATCTTCAATAGTGGATTTTGGTGCTCCCTTAGTTATGTAACCAATCAGTTCCAGCTGCTGCTTTGCTGCAGTTTGCCGATACCAGTACATCCAGTTGTGATCTGTGTTGTCCTGGTGGCAACTCATTTCAGTCTTGTCCCCGAGCTGCCCTGATATCCAGGTTGGTTTCTGCCTGAGCAATACCTGCTCTGCTCTGATGCAGAATAATAATAAGGAGAAAGAGAAAGAAGAAAAGAAGGAAGGCTGAAGGTGTTGGTAAATTATACTCCATAACATCATAGCAATAGCTGCTCAAAATGCAAGAAAATACAGTTATTTCTTGAATGTTCCTTTTTATGATACAGTGATCCTGGTTCAGTTCCTTCCCTGCCAAACCAATTTTATCAAAATAAAAAATTTATGGAAATAAAATCTTTCTCCAGCCACTTTTAGACTGTTATCTCCAAACTGAGATTGTTATACTCCCTCCTTTGCTAACCGCCTTTCTACAGTACTTCCCTTCCTCTTATGGAGAAAAATGAAAAACCATAAAAGAAACAGGTCTCAGTGAAACATCATTTATCTGTACAAAATATCCTGTTGAACTGATAAAGGAAACCAAGATGCATTTCTGTCAGGTGGTTCGTACTTCCTAAAACCCGCCCTTCCCAAAGTGCTGATAATAGTCCTCTTTAGATCGGTCCTGTAAATGTTCATAAATAAACTCGTGAACTTGGTTTTATTTGCCTGTTAGAAAACACAGCTGGTAATGTGGAAGCCTAAGTAAAAATTCATAGTTTGCATGGGTCAATTCTAAAGCTTACACACAGGCATCATCCAAGCTGGATTTGAATGCATGAAGAGGCAATGAAAGATCAGAACTCAGTAGATGAGCTGAGGTTGCCAGATTTTGTGTTGGGTTTTTGACTTAAATCATAGAGGTGAAAGACTGCATCTAGTGATGGGAGTTAGTTAGTTAGTTTGTTTGTTTAATATGCTGCACATCTCACTGTCAAGCAAGTCTGGGAGAATTGTCTATTGAATCTCTCTGTTGCTCAGAAATAACAGTTGCTTTTAGAGAATAATCAATCATATGTAGTTTGGGTTTGAATTCAAAGTATCTTATGTGTGTGAACATTCCTGAAAGTGGAAAGCTCACATAAGCACTGATTACCGAAGCAGGTTTTATAATTGTAACAGAAAGGAAATATATTTAAGGAAATACATAATAGGACTAAGCAAAGCCCAGTATCTAGCTAATTCCATCATGCCAAGGGAGAACCGAAGGGTAAGTATACTGGGAACTATAGCAGAAGGAAATCAACTTGGCGATATTTTAGATAAAGAGGAGGCAGGCTAGTAGACAAAGAGGGCATCTAAAGGAAATCATAATTCTCTATCTACACCCCCTTGTCCCCTTGTAGTTAATAAGTCATGAGGTGCTGTATAGTCTTTGGTATTGGCTTCACATCTCCAACTATTTAAAACATTGGTCAACAGATAATCTGAAAATGAATATACTTCCCAGCATTCCATTCTCTTATTTCCATCCTGATATGTCATCTTTGGCAAAGTGATCCTCCCAAATTCTGATTTAAGAGAATTTTAAGTGAATTGTTTTAGAAGGTATTCCTGTGCATTGTGTACAAAAATGTATAAACCTGTGACTGGACTAAGCTGAACTGGGCTGGATTTGACGCAATGGCAATGAAGTTTATGCCACAGGATCCAATCTGAGTTGGTCACCGGAACCAAAGTTTTTGTCTTCTGAGCTTCTGGACTCGTGCTAGAACCCATCTTCAGGGAATTTCTCTCTTGCAGAGTGTGTGCTGTTCTGTGTGTGGTATTTATGCAGTACCTGTTGTATGTGGCTTTTTAGATATTCATGATGGTATATGCCTTCTGAGACTGGTGAGATAGAGGGCAGAATCACCTTAATCAAGTTGAATTACACCCTCTTTTCTTATAATGACTCGAAGGACACTTCATTTGTGCAGTGGATATATTTACTATCTGAGTTAATTGAAGACTAATTTCTTAGAGACAAATAAGGAGTGAAAACATTAGGTCGGCCAGGAATTATATGCTGGCTAACATAATAAGATGGCATGAATTTAAATCAGGGAGAAAATGGGTAGCATGTGTATCCTAGAAAAGGGCACTTTTGCAATAGTGATAGATGCTTATCATGTTGCTAAAGAGCTCACAGCTCCAAAAAATATAATAAAAGGGGGAGGTAAGGCTGAACTTGAAAACATTTTGAAAAATAAAATTAATCCTTAGGGTTGGCAGGCAAGCAAATCTCAGCAAAGGACAGGCTAGTTCTGATCCTTATTATCTCTATTGCTCTATTTCCTTTTTGTATTAAGAACAAACAAATTTTAAAAAGTTAATTTCAAGAATACCAAATGGAGGGTTGGTGGAAAGGAGAGATCCATAAAAGAAATACACAAAATATTCCTTTGATCTTCCAGTTCCGATGCAAATAGATGGTTTGAATGGGATTCAAATTATGCTGGGATCAAAATCACCTTCGTCAAAGCTGCTTCCTGGGGGATTGTTCAGATCCAGCAATCTAGCCCTCTTTCTCCTAACATCATCAGACCTATCACCCTGTCTGTTCTGGTAAATTCATTGTCCATTATGAATTTTTGTTTATGCTCCAGCGAGTTATATGCCCAGGAACTGTAGAAAGATATTGATCATTTAAGAGTAGCACAAGAGCAGAAAATCAGCAAGAGCAGGTCAGCAGGCTCTAGACTGTCTCAGCACATACTGTATATCCAATACAAACCACAATAGGGTCACTTCCCCCTTGCAATGCTCCTGTAGTTTTAAGTCAATAGATATCATATTTTTTTTCATAAAATGGCTTTCTTTGGAACGAGATAACTAAAATGCTATACTCTTCCTCCAATATTACAACAAACTTCATCACTAGAGGGGCTCAGCTAATCTGCAATGCATCTGTGACTGTGATTGATCCCACAGGATAGGATGTGATCTAAGCGGGGAAATGTGATTTTGATGTGGATGGAGACCACCAGGGAATCCAATGACTGTAGGCAGGGGTGGGCGGCTGGGGGTTCACGGGTGTTTGGGTATACCCTTAGCGAAGATTCTGCGGGGATCGCTGAACCCCCAAATCCCACTCCTGGTTGGTCCCTCCCACTCCACCCTGCCCCTCCCAGGCCCACTCCTGGTTGGTCCCTCCCACTCCACCCTGCCCCTCCCAGGAGTCTCTACGCAGCCCATTGTGGATGTAGGTAAGTGCAGGATGCACGCAGAGGCTTGGGGAGGGAGAAGAACAGGATTCCCTAGAGCCCGGGGGGAGGACTTTTTCGCACTCTCAGAGGCTCCAGGCTTGAGGAGGGTGAAAATTGGTCCTCCCAGAAGTTCGGGGAGGCTGTAAACGGGTCGTTTCCAGCTTCCTTAAAGCATCTGGAGCCAGGGGAGGCCATTTTTGCACTCCCAGAGGCTCCAGGAAAGCCTCTGGACCTTGGGGAAGGCAAAAACACCCCCCTCACCATGGTGCAGGAATCCGGCTAAGTCATGCCCACCATGGCCACACCCACCCAGCAACCAGGCATCGAACCCGTTGCTGAGGTTTTTGAAGCCCACCCCTGACTGTAGGTTAGATTGGAAAGTAAGGAAACATCCAAGGCAATGCAGAAAGGAAACTACAGGGATGTAATCATGAAATCACCAAGGAAAAAGCATAACATGTAGATTTGACTTCGTACAAAAACATTAAATTTCTTTTAAACCGGTGAAGGATTTTCTTACTGTAAACGTTGCCATCTGCTGGCTATAGTGAGTCTTAAAACAGCTTTGGCTTGTGGAACATGATTTGGATCAGTGTTTCTCAACCTTAGCCACTTTGAGTTATGTGGATTTCAACTCCCAGAATTCCCCATGCTGGCTAGGTGTGGGAAACAAAGCCTATTGTTTTTACAGAAACTACAGAAGATATGCTAGCCTGTGAAGAAACCACACTGTATGTATTTCTAATCTCATGAGCTAGGATGAAGGCTGAGAATTGTATGTAGGAAGGCCTCTGCTACGCTAGAAATCCATCTTAACCAGAGTTTGCTGATATGATAGTTACTTCAGAGACAAACCCTAGTCACTAGGACCATAAAAGGTTATTTGTAAATAAGGATAGGAGGTGATACCATGTTTCTCAGAAAACACAACCCACCCCAATAATAAGCCCAACCCTACTTTTTGGGGGGTGGTCCTAATATTGCCCCTACCCTGAAAATAAGCCCTGGGGGAATGGATGTGGCCAGTGCAAGTGGCAGCGCAGGCACAGTGGGGGTATGAAGCCAGAAGCTCCACGGCCAGCTGCTTTTCTTTTTCCCTCTTTTTGGGAGGCTTGCGAGTAACTTCGTGAGATTTTTTTTTTTTCCGTGAGGAGTTGGAAAGTCTGAACTACGGTGGGGATTTTTTACCGTAGTCCTACAGACTTTTTGCACACGCAGCGGAGAACGGACCTTGAAAGCAGGTTAGTGAAGGGATGTGGCTGCCCCGGGGGTGGGGGTGAGGGTTTGGCATGGATGGGAGAAAAATTAGGACACCCCTCGAAAAAAAAGGCCTAGCTCTTTTTTCGTGGGTCAAAAGAAAATAAGACCCAGTCTTATTTTCTAAGAAACACGGTAGAATTAGAGTAATGGGAGATGTAATCAGAGACGGAGATAATTTATTCACTTTAGACGCTTTGGATAGATTGTGACAACATGAGTACTAAGCCAATGAGGAAAAGGTGGGAGGTAAATTTGTAATGACAATAGGGAATATAAGGAAAACATATTGTTAATTTAAGCTGTGTCCACTGTACCTGCATGTACTTGGGGGCCCCCTCTTTGCAAAGTAGTAAATAAAATTATTTTCTCTTGGGAGTTTTGGCTGGTGTCTGTTTAGACAACGAATCTCACACTAGGGAACTCTGGGAACTGAAGTCCACACATCTTAAAGTATTGTAGCTAAAACTGAGAAACACTGATTTAGATCTAATAAAACTTTTAACAAAATATAAAATTGCCTGATTTTCTAACTAGCTGTTTTATATTATTCAACTGATAGTAAGTATCTGATTATTTATTGACTTCTTGTTTGTTGCAGTATTTTGTACAACCCCAAAGGACTCAACCTATGGAATCTGTGGTGGTTTATTCTTGAATAAAAACAAGGAGGTCTCTGTTGTAAGGCTCGCACTCTACAAAGACACAACATAGCAGGGGGACAAAAGAATGGGTATAATGGTTAAGGGACCAGGGTAGAAACTTGAAGATCATGAGTTCTAGTCCTGCTTTAGAGACAAAGCCTGCTGGGTGATCTTGGGCAAGCCACTTTCTCTCAGCCTTGGGAAGGAGGCAATGGCAAACCCATCCCTTGGATTTAGTTTTGGTCTGGTCAAGCTGCTCTGTTGATGTACCTATTCCCAAGACAACTGAAACTGGCAATCCCGGGGTAGAATTGGGAGATACCCAAACTCACAAAAGAGAGCAGAGATGGAAGGGGCTCTCATGCCTATTACTGCTTCTCTTCATCACTGCAGTGATAGTATCCTTGAACAGCAAGAAGTTGGATCTAATTCAGTTAAGAAAAGCAGAGGTGTGTTAGGATGGCACCCACACCTAGAAATGGCCCATCTTACACCAAAACAGAATGGCAAGAATTTAACAGCACATTCGTTCAAAACCAAGTTGATGCTCCTACAATATTCTTACTGTAATACTAACGTGTATAACCACATTAACGAATTAAAACTTTTACATGAATGCCAGTATATGATGCCATTCTAAATAATTATGACATATATTGGTGTGAATGAAATATGAATGCTTGGAGAGGAGGAAAGGAAACCCACTTAAGGCAGTCCATGAAAGCAGAAAAAATGGCTCAGGGGGGTTTCAACACATACATCACTTGCAAAAGCACCTGAAAACTTGAAAGATTTGAATATTTGAAAGAAGACCCAAGTTATAGTTCTCACAGCAACAGAACAACCCCGTACAACTGACAGTACGTATTAAACTGAATTGGATGAGGCAATAGCCTGTCTGTAGAATAGATAAAACTAGTAAAAGCTGGTTGGTGCACCTGAGGGCTTTGTAAAATGAAACAACCTAGCATTTGCTCTATCCTCCATCAACCCATTTTAATGCCCTATCATTGAACATTGCAAGGGTCCCGTGGTCAATTTCCTATTCCACATGCATTTGTTTTAATGATTTTATCCCATATGCTCCTTGGAGTTCCCCCCCCCTTTTATTTTTCTACATCTTTTATCAATCATTTGAATAAAATTTTCCAGAATCCTGGATGGATTTATACTCAGAAGCTTTCTGTTTTTGCACATTGTATTGCACATTGCATTTAAGAAAAATATGCACACTATCTTCATTTGTTATTTGAAGGACTTTATCAGACTTGCCCCAGTTTCATCTCTTAGGGAAGTAAAACTCTCAATTCCATTTGAAGTGAAAGGGCACTTTTACTAAGGAATGCTGATTGCAGTAGAGTCAAGCAGAATCTAAAATTCCCACACAGCAATACAGAGCTAAAACTCCTGGTTTCCCCAAGCCCTCCTCACTTGGTCTATCTGAATGTAGCTGGCAGTGGTCCATCCAGCACCGCTGTAATGTTGTGAGAAACTCTGAGGTATTTGGGCTGGTGAAATTCCATTCAGGGCAAATGACCTTGATTATGTCAGTGCCAGCATAAACCAGATTCCAAACAACTCTGTTCTTCCTCAACTGACAATTCCCATTCCCAATCTTCCGCCATAAAGGTATACAGCAAATCACCCAGTTGTTCCCCCCTCCCTCTCCCATTGACGACAGAATACCGGCAAGGCACCAAACCAAAGCTGGTAGTTCTGACAGTTCTTTTTCTGGTCACCTTAACAGATTAACAGAGTTGGAAGGGACCTTGTATGTCATCTAGTCCTCTATCTGACCCACCAGAGTGGGGAGGCAGTGAATTCTGTGGGTCCCCTCTCCTAGTGAGATTAAGAAGGGCCTTCTCTGTGATAGCTCCCTCCCTGTGGAACATCATCCTTGCACAAATCAAATTGGCCCCCACTTTGACATTCTTTCACAAGGCCATGAAGACCTGGTTTTGCCAATAGGGCTGCAGACTCCAGAATGGGATGGAGCTCATTGATTGTTATCACCTGCTTGTTATCTCAGGGGGTGAGTGGTCATTGATTTTATATTGGGTTTTTATTCTTGTAAGCTTCTAGGAGTCACTGAAATGTTATTAAATAAATACATTCCTCAAATAAAACCACATTGAAACACTAAACTAGACCAGGTAGTCTTGTTCCAGGCTTTCCTCATTGTCAAGCGAAAGGGATGCCTTCTGGAATTTGGATTTACTTTAGAGTGTAGAAATGTTGCTCTGCAAAAGTGATGGGAAATTCGTGTTATTCTTACTTGGATATATGGCCATCAAGTGCAGGCAATATTTTTTATAAGAGAGCTTGAAATAACTGGAACATTGAAAGACACCAGAATTCAAGAGCCCTGGATTATAACTACAGCCTTCAATCTATACAACTCCCCGCTATTAAAATAAAAACAACGATCCACCAGACAGTTTTGGAAATCAGCCTCTATTTATTCCCTATTCTATTAAGAGGAAGCACATGAAAAGGTTGGAATAAGAGGAAAGTGGCTGCTTCAGTTAGCAGCAATGGTGTAATGGATCCAGTCAACGTATCTGCAGACTTTTGTGTAGACTCCAGGATAGCCAGGCAGGGCACAACCTACTCCCCAGGAGACAATGCCCTGAAGGAACCCATCACAAGCCACTGGACCACCAGAATCCCCCTGCAAGACCAAAAGAAAGAAAAAGGGTTTAGGGAAGTGCTGAGGTAGTTTCTCCTTTGACATGTTTGTAATGTCTTTCCTCTCCATTACACTGTAACCAACTTATAGCGCTTGTCGTTGTAGTATAATGGTAGCATTCCCCCAGGATTTCTTAATTCCTTTAGTTGCTTCATTTCTCAAAGCGCTGTGGTGCTTCATCTTGGATCTGGAGTCTAACTTCTACATCTTTTATTCAGCTCATTGGGGCAAGGGGGGGGATGTTCGATTTTAATTACTAAGTAGCACTCATTCTGGTCTCCTGTTTTCATCTCCTGATTGTATTCATATAATTACTTCTCTATTCTTCAGTGACCGTCATCTATTACTAAGCAAAATCTCTCCTCTTGTCATGTGTGATAATACATCCTACTCAAACTGCTGTGGGAAGAGTTTTGGGCTATAAAGGAAATGGCCGGGGATTTGTACTTTCAGCCTTGCAAGGTTCTGTTCATGTAACTTTACAATAAAGTAGAATTAGATCATCAAGTCATGTTTCATGTCTGGTCTATCTGGGAAGACCGACAGGTACTGAGAGTAGCAGAAAAGCCGGTTTGGCATAGCAGTTGAAGGCACAGAATTAACAGTGAGAAAACCTGTTTTTTAGTCCTCCTTTAGAATGACTTTGAACCATTATTCTCTTTCAGTCCTAGATTGGGAAGCTTTTAAAAAAACATCCTGGAAGTAAGTACTAGCTAACCATTTCTGAAAATGTTGGAAAGAAAACTACAAGGGCCTGCCCATGTAGTTATCGGGGTTAAGATTGACTTGAAGGAGCATAACAATAACAATAATAATAAAAACAAGAAGTCAAGTGCTTAGAATTAATGCTTGTATTCCCCCAACCAAGATCACTATTAGACCACTATGCCCCATTGCAAACAGCTACAAAACATACTAAATCAATGATGTCCTATGACATCTTCTCACATTTCTCTGTACCATACTATATGCATATCTGTTACAGCATAAATGTGGCATTTGTAAACCGCTCAAAGGTACTTAGGTGAGATGGACAGTATAGAAATTTGATAAATAGATACATAAAACTTTTTCTC
This sequence comes from Oxyrhabdium leporinum, assembly GCA_032468155.1. Lineage (NCBI taxonomy): Eukaryota > Metazoa > Chordata > Lepidosauria > Squamata > Cyclocoridae > Oxyrhabdium > Oxyrhabdium leporinum. The sequence continues at coordinate 58,837 of JANHFL010003085.1, forward strand.
TAGCAATACGATTTCCCTCGATTCCTCATAGGAAAAATTAATGAATAGGAAGATCTAATATAATATGACAAACTGGACCATTTGGCTTCCAACATAGTGGAATACTATAAAAACTCAACTCCTGAACAAATGGAAAATGGTTCTAGCTACGAGATGCAAATTTCATCTTCAAAAACAGCTTGTTTTCTGATTCTTAGCATGTATTTTTCTCTAAAGAAAAAAGAAAATGGGTGAAAATGCCAACTACGTACAGGTAAACTGTGAAGATCAAACAATTTGCACATATTATATATAATCCCTTATAGCTAGGTGGCTGTTTTCAAACAAATTTGCAAGTGGGTTGAGTATGTCCATTTTATTTTGTTTTTACAGATCAGAAGGCAAGTGTCCTCACCTGACAAGAATCTTTGCCACCCTCTAGATATCCAACACAGACCATACTTTCACTAATTTGTCCTGGGTAGGCAGCTTTACATTCCTCATCACTTAGGACTGGAGCATACAGGCACTGCAGGAAATCAGGGTAGTTTACTAGATGGAAACAAAAAGGAAAAAATAAGGAAGGTAAGAAGTGAGCAACATTCATGAAAATGTATGCCTTATATTAACATTTGTAGTCTTAAAAGATGCCACTCGACTCTTTCTGATTAAAAGAATAGCAGCAATCCTGGAATCTAGACCAGTAAAAGCCACTAGATTGCTATATGATTTTATGGAATATGATGTCTGAGATGAAGTATCCAATTCAATATATCAAAAATAACTGAAAATTCCCATAATAAAAGGAAAAGTGGAATTTGATGCACCTTCATCTTCAGTGCTCTAAAAACATCCAAACCAGCATTTATATGCTTAAGTTGGTTCAAGGCTTTGTCCAAGGAAATTTTCCTTTTCATTGTTAGGGCTTAAAATTGGAATTTCAGAATAAGGACAAGTTGCCCCTGAGCATATCTATCCCTGTGAATATTTAAAGCATATAGTAATTCAGTAATGATTGGGAAAAACATTTGTAGATTTAGAAAGTGTCATTTACAGAAAACAGACCCTAGCAATTACAGTTCTTCAGTTATGTACCTGGGAATCAGAGTGAGTTAGCCAATTCTTGTCAATACTCACCACCCTGACTGAGAGTGTTACCCCATCCTGAGACAAGGCAGTAGGTGCCAACAGCTGGACAACTGTAGCCGAGGGTGATGGGTGCGACACTTTTGGAAAGTTCAGCTGGTTTTTCCAATTTGATGAGCATGATGTCATGATCCAAGAGCCAAGGGTTGTAGTTTGGATGGACAATTATTTTTTCAGCCTTGATAATCTGTTCATCTCCTTCTGGGTTCCTAATATTGTATGCTCCCAGTTTCACACTGAGGCGGCTATAAAATCAGTAACGCAATTATATATTGGTTGCACTGTGCAGAGTTTAATCTCAAGCTTAGCAACAGTTGTATTCTTCATATCAAAGTCAATGATTTATTTAGCAAGAGTTCAGATTTGAAATAGAAACTTTCCCATTGTTCAAAATCAATATCAATTTCCATAAATACAGTTGAGTTATGGATGTATCTGCCAGAATTAGGGTTGTATCTGAACAGTTTACTTTCATTTTATTCCACAAATGCTGGCATCAGACTATCTTTGCTGATCTTTTGCTTATCTTAATGAAATTCTAAACAAATTATGTTTAAAAAATCCCATATGAAGAAAATCATGTTAAAGCCATATTTAAAGCAAAGAAATCTACCTTTAAAAATGTGATGAGGCATTTAGTTTAACAGTTACTTAATTTAATGGAAGATGCATATAGTGAGCAGTAGTACTCACATCTTCACAAGCCACAACTCAATACCAGGTCAGTTTGATACCAAGACAAGGAAGGTGGACATTTCCACCCAGAAGAAACTGACTTTTAGTTCACTGCATCATATTGGTGGAAGAAAAAGATGCAAGAAGTTGAACCTCAATTACACTATCAATAAATCTTGCATTTGATTCATAGCAGTCACTGCTATTTTTTTTTCCAAATGGCTTCTTAAGCTTTTTTTTAAAAAACTGCAACACCTGAGCTTTCACAATCCTTGAAATATCTTGACTAGCTAGTCAAGAGAAGTCAAACACACATTACGTCCCCATGTATTGCAAATAAAAGTTGATGGGACTTCACCCAAACTGCAATATTGCCTTTGTAATGGGGACAATAAAGCGGGTACATTTTTTGTTGTTTTTCAAACTCATGATCACAGAAGTTTTTTAAAACTTGTAAACAACTATAATATAAGATTTAAATAATGTTTTGCCATAATACTAAGTAATTATTAATGAAATGTAAGAACTCAAAGTAGGAATCTCAGGTTTAAAGTTAGACTTAGTCTTAGCTCTAAGGCTGAAGCATAGGTCTAACTTTAAAACCCTAAGATGCCCATTTAGAAACAACTACTTGTTTCTAACATTCTACCAAACATTATTATTATTATTTATTATTTAATTAAATTTATATATTCAGTACTTAGTGCCCACAGCACTCTTAAGATACGATAAAACAGAAAAAAAATATTTCTTTGATAAATGGTGGAAAGCTTCAGAATGTTACTAGCTTGTTATAATTCTAGGATCTGACATTACCGCATTTTTTAAGTCAAGGAGTACTTCCTGCTTGCTACATTTTAATCCTGGCTCAGTTCACTGTGTTTGAAAAATCTGAGCAGGACTGTGCTATCACAATCTGCCATGCAGACATGCATGTGGCCAACTGGTAAAAAAATGTGCTCTTTGAATTAATAGCTTTGAGATGTGGCTTTCAGATAATGAATAAGATTACCAAACTGATGTAAGAAATGGAAAGAAACCTGTCTATTACTTTTCTACTTACCTGTCATTGATTCATTTAAGTCATTTACTTATTACCATCTTAGAGTAGGCAGTTATCATGGGATAGGCAGTTATTTTGATATCAGAGATAAGGAATTTTCTGTTTTTGTTTTAACAATGAAACAACAGGCTAAAAAATAAATAAAAGGATCAAAACTGGACAAGATTTTTTTCTATGTAAAGATGACCGATGTATAATTATTAGCACATTCCCTTGTTTAAAGACATTTTCTTTTTAACCAGAAGTTGCTTTAATAATAATAATATAAAAATACTCACGATTGGAAGCAATGAGCAGCTGAAAGGACCCATTGGTCATGGATAAGGGAACCACCACAAACATGGTAACCAATATGGAGTGACACCTGATAAGGGACAGAATTTCTCTGACAGGTATATCCTCCAACAATCTTGTCATCATCATCCTCATTCAAGGTGGCAGCAACTAATAAGAAAAATAACATCAACATGTAGAGCTGGCATGCCAAATAGAGTACATGTCTGAAGGCACACGGGCCAGTTATAGAGGGAAAGCACAACTCCACTGTTTTTCTACATATATAGCTGTTTGTATAGGTAGTCCTCAGCTTTCAATCACAACCGAGCCCAAAATTTCTGTTGCTAAGCAAAACAGTTGCTAAGTAAACTTTGCTCCATTTTACAACCTTTCTTGTCACAGTTGTTAAGTGAATCACTGCAGTGGTGGCGCAGTGGTTAGAATGCAGTGTTACAGGCTACTTCTGCTGACTGCCGGCTGCCAGCAGTTCGGCAGTTCGAATGTCACCAGCTCAAGGTTGACTCAGCCTTCCATCCTTCCAAGGTGGGTAAAATGAGGACCCAGATTGTTGGGGGCAATATGCTGACTTTGTAAACCACTTAGAGAGGGCTGTAAAGCACTGGGAAGCAGTATATAAGTCTAAGTGCTATTGCTATTAAGTTAGTAACATAGTTGTTAAGTGAATCGGGCTTCTCCATTGATTTTGTTTGTCAGAAGGTTGCAAAAGCTGATTGCATGACTCCAGGATACAGCAATCGTCATGAAAACATGTCAAATGCCAAGAGTCCAAATTCTGATCATGTGACCATGGGGATGCTACAATGGCCATAAGTGTGAAAAACAGTCATAAGTCATTTTTTCAATGTTGTTATAACTTCGAAGGTCACAAAACAAATGGTTGTAAGTCAAGGGCTACCCGTATTGCAGCTGCTGAATTCCTATTTTACTTATTTATTCATTCATTGGCCATGATTTGTATACTAGCCACTCCCAACATCCTTGATGGCATGGAAGAAAACAATAGCAGAAAAGGGGCATCTTACAAAATAATTATACCTGACATATAAAAGCAACATTAAAGCATAACTAAAGATAATTGACAATCAACACCAAGTATCAAATGCCTGTGTAAAAAGTAGTGATTTCCCAGATGCCAGTAATGGAAGGCTCAAGTACATCTCTGGAGATATCTTTTACCTTAATTTGGGGGCACTATGGAGAAGGACTGTCTTCTAATCCATAGGCCTCTTGCTTCTTACAAAGCCAGACTCCAAATTGACAACCCAAAATACAAGTAGTCCTGAACTTTTGAGCCCAAAATGTTTGTTGCTAAACAAGACATTTGTTAAGTGAATTTTGCCCCATTTTACAACCTTTTTTGTCACAGTTGTTTAGTGAATCATTGCAGCTGTCGAGTTAGTAACACAACTGTTAATGATTCTGCTTGTCGGAAGGTCACAAAAAGTGATCATTCACTCATGGACACTGCAACCATTATAAATACGAGTCAACTGCCAAGCATTTGAATTTTGATCATGTGACCATGGGCTGCTATAAAGGTCGTAAGTGTGAAAAACGGTCATAAGTTTTTCATAACTTTTTTCAGTGCCTTTGTAACTTCGAAGGCTACTAAATGATCTGTTGTAAGTCAAAGACTATCTGTTCCTGCCTCCAGTATTCCTAATTTATGAAACCTAAATCCAAATATACTAGTGATAAACTCCGGTCTGTGCTTTCTCAGCTTGTAGGTACTTCTCCAGCCATGTAGTCATGGGTAACCTTGGGGAAAAGGTCAAAAAAGTAAAAAGGAGGCAGATAACACAATTTTGGCAGTCATCTTTACTTTTATACAGTAGATTGAAATATAACTAATTTTAATTAAATACTGTAAATTTTTAAAAGTAAGGAAACTAAAGAAAAGTAATAAATAAGTGGCAAAAGAAACAGACAAGAAAAAAAAAGAAAGGGCAGAGGAGAAGAGAGGAGAGGAGGGGAGGGAAGAGGTTAACTTATAAAAAGGCCCTTAAAAATGGCTTCCAATCATTTTAGCAACAATTAAAATTACATTTATATTTTATCCTCTCTCTCTAAAGTTACATATTTTCCTTCTTTCCATCATCTACATTTTGTAATCATAAAACCTTTCTATATATCACAAGTTCATTTTTTTCTTTTTTAGCAAAAAATCCATAAGGGGTTTTCGATCACTAATAGATGTATTTATTCTCTCTCAACTCCCAGCTGCTCAAATAACAAGTCAGCCACAAGAATATTTAATTCCCAGGGGTCTTCTCATGAGGAGGAGCAGCTAGCCAGAGTGAAAAATGAACAATCATGTTGTCTCTCCTTGCCCAGAGAGACTCCGCCAGACAGAATTGGTCATCTGATCTCTGGTCACCACCACAATGGCATTTCTGCTTCTTCAGAGTCATCTTAGTTCACCATGAAACTCTTCCAAAAGTCCCGTCTTCATTTTTTTATCCCCCTTGCAGACATCTCTGCATGTACTGGTAGTCCTCAATATACAAATGGAGCCTACCGCTACAGTTGCATGTCACAATAGCTGTTAAGCAGAATGGCCTCACTTCATAACCACCCCCCTCCCCGATCTCCCTAATGCTGCTATTAAATGAATGTGCTGGTCATTAAGCAGAGCAAGGATACCTAATGGGAGGGGGAAGCCCTTGGAGGACTAGCACAGGCCCAGGTCTGTCTACCCCAGGCTTCCCAAAGCCTCCACCTCTCCCTGAGACACCCCATGCTCCATTTCCTGCCCCTTGGGTCCCCACAAGTCTTTTCCCACTCCCACTGGGTCCCCACAGGCCTTAGGCCCAATTCCCACCCTACCAGGCCAAACACCCTCCGCATCATTTACCTTTTGAAGAACTCTGAGGCCTTCAAGAGCAATGGAACATCAGATCCCTTCATCACGCAGCCATGTGATGCAATTCTGAAGCAGCAACAACAATATTACGGCTGCCAGAATGCAGTTTGGCAGCTGGAAACATGGCAGTCGCTTCCAGAATCATACCACGCAGCCGAGGGATAAAGCAGAAACCATTCAGTTTCCAAAAAGTTGTGCAGATGGCATTAGCAAAGCGGAATGGGTCGCTTTCTCCCTTGGCCTCATGTCACGGGGCAATTCTGGAAGTGGTCACCATGTTTCCAGTGGCTGAACTGCATTCTGGTTTTGCCACTTTTCTGGAATTGCACCATGCAGCCAAGGGATAAACCGCTCTCTTTTGCTGCCTTACATGGTCTGTGCAGCACTGCAGAAAGTTTTTGAAAGCTTCCATGTGGTCCAGGGATGTGTGGCCTGATCTTCCGTAATGTGAGGTCCAGATATCTTCAAAAGGCAAGTGTGTGAAAAGTGATGGGTACGTAGGGAGCTTTGGGGTCCTGGCAGGATGGGATTGGGCGGGGAGGAGGGGAGAGAGAGGCAAGGAAGTGCTATAGCATCTCTGTGCTTGTTTGTAAGGGAAAATTATCACGGGCTGCTGCAGCAATCGTAACTTTGAAACAAGGTTTTATGTAGCTTGGGCGAGGGGGGGGGGAGAAAGGGTCTGTCACAACTTCAAGTGGACATTAAGTGACCATTCCTATCTCAAAGATTACCTGTATGCATATGTCTATCTGCAATATATGATATGTCAAAAGAAATCATACACAGCAAAACATTAACATATGCACATATAAAAACAGAACTTCAGAAATAATAATTCTAGGCTTTAAACTAAGTCCCAAATATTCTAGCGTTCTATGCATTTTGATTTATTCTGTAAGGAAGAATGATACTTAATATGCTAGCGCCACTCACAGTATAAAATTATACATTTTAGTTCATAGGTCAGAAAGTATTTTTTTG
>JANHFL010003085.1:70842-83443 GCA_032468155.1 Oxyrhabdium leporinum
GGTCCGGATTGTTTTGCCTTTCGATTCTGGGACTTCATCCTCTTTGGTGCTGGATGGGGTGACCCAGACAGACCCAGTGCAGAATCTGGGGGTCCTTCTAGAACCACAACTCCTCTTTGAGGAGCAGGGGGCAATCATGGTTAGGAAGGGCCATTGCAGAGTTTTATGTTTTGCCCCAGTCGCTCCCTTTCCTGGCTCCCTTCACTGTCACTCTGGTCTCCTCCAGAATGGATTACTACAACGCTCTCTACATGGGACTGCCCTTGAAGAGCATCCGGGGACTTCCACTGATGCAGAAAGGGTCCCCCAACCTCCCTCCCCTGATTCTTGGAGAGGACTGAGCCCCCCACCTAACTTTCTGCTGATGTACCATAAGTGGCACACACACACACACACACACACACACACACACACAGGATGGGAAGGGGGAGGCTTGGCTCCCATTGCCCCCCAGCAATGCTGCCAGCAGCCACTTTCCTGCAGGGAAATCCTTCCGGCCACCAATCGTCCAGGGGGAGGATAGTGCCCCCCCCGCCCTTTGCTTGGCAATTCTGGGGAGACTCCCTAAAGGAAATGCTGGGGAAACCCCCTAAAGGCAGTGTTCCTTCTGGGGCTCCTGAGGAGCCTCTGAGCCTTCCTGGCATCTCTACATCAGGTGGAAAAGGAGCCCCGAAGGGAAGAAATTCCTGCATGGCTGCAATGGGGCCCCGGAGGGGGCAGGACACCCCCTCCATGACCCCGTCCCAGAGTGCGGCCTCCTTGCAAAAACCCCACCACTCTGAGCTCCCCCCCCCAATTTCAGACTGCCTTCTGGTGGGAACCCCTTCCTGGGGATGTTGCATGGCAACGCTCTCTCTCTCTCTCTCTCTCTCACACACACACACACACACACACCTATCACAAATTGTACAGTACAATTGCAAGGCTAACCAACCGAACTGGGCCGCTGAACGGTGTTTTTCAAATTGAATTGTATAGCTTACATGTTATATTAAAGGTTGGGGGGAAAATGAAAAGATTTATCTTGGCCTGATTTGTTTTACATGTCTTCTCATCAATGACCAGATTTGCCTTGCAAGAAAGGCTAAACTCTCTGAAACTCCATTGCTAATGTTCATTTTATATTTTTCTGATACAATGGACAGTCCCATTGTCAATCTAGACTTACATCGCAGTCTTGTCCCTCGCGCTCCTCAGCGCTCCTCCCTGTGACGTTGCTGGAATCTGGAAAAGTCAAAATACGTAACAGGTGAGGAATATACTTACATACCATTTCTGCTCACTCACCCCCCACTATCCCTCCACTCACACTGTGAGTGTCTGTGCATCCTTTAACAGATTAGAGTTGGAAGGGACCTTGTAGGTCATCTAGTCCAACCCCCCACCCAGGCTGGAGACCCAACACCATTTCAGACAAATGGCAGTACAGTCTCTTCTTCAAAGTTTCCAGGGATGAAGCTCTCACAACTTCTGAAGGCAACTTCTGTTCCATTGGTTGATGGTTCTCACTGTCAGAAAATTTATCCTTAGTTCTAGGTTGAATTTCTCCTTGATCAGTTTCCATCCACTGTTCCTTGTCTGACCTTCGAGTATTTTGGAAAAAAAGGTTGACCCCCTCCTCTCTGTGGCAGCCCCTCAGATATTGGAAGACTGCTATCATGTCTCCCCTGGTCCTTCTCTTCCCTAGACTAGCCATGCCCAGTTCCTGTAACGGTTCTTCATATGTTTTAGTCTCCAGCCCTCTAATCATCCTGGTTGCTCTTCTCTGCACTTGTTCTAGAGCCTCCACATCTTCTTTATAATGTGGTGACCAAAAGTGGATGCAGTACTCCAGGTGTGGTTTTACTAAGGCTTTATAGAGTGGTATTAGTACATCACTTGATCTTGATTGTATCCCTCTGTTAATGCAACTTAGGATTGCATCGGCTTTTTTGGCTGCCGCTGCACACTTCTGGCTCATATTTATCTGGTTGTCCACTAAGACTCCAAGATCCCTCTCACAGTTACTGCTATTAAGCCTGGTTTCACCCAAACTATATGTGTACTTTTAGTTTTTCTTGCCTAAGTGTAGGACTTTACTTTTCTCTCTACTTTGATGGGTTGCAAGAGAATTTGGACTGACTAAAATGCAGAATCACAATATATTCAATTGAAATATATTTATATGTTACAATTTGGGCCAAACATATTAGCAGTGTTCCAAATTCCAAAATTGTTCATATTATTATTGCAAAAGGTTTTAGAATTTCCATAACCTATAGTTAATATTTCCTGTACAATTGAAAAATAATACTAAAATAGAAGTGGGAAACTGACAAGAAGTGTGGAACAAATAATTTGAATGAGTGGTTACAGATTTAAAGAAAGTTATCTTTGTATTCTATATTCTTAATAAGCTCAAATTTCTGTAAGAGACTTGTTTGGGTATTTACCAGGCAGGGCTTTGATTCAGGTTTAGAGCATTCTGCTCTGCAATTGCACCGCATGGATTCATATCCATAACAGTGTTGATTAGAGGAGAAATGAATGTTAAAGATGTACATGTATTTTTAAATTTATATACTTCACCCATAACTCAACATCTGATGATATTTGAAGAACTCAGGTTTTATTGTGTGTGGTCTGCAATTAAAAATATTATCTTACACCAAAGGAAGGTCTAGCTACACCCTGATTTGAAAAGAATTTTCAAGAAGTTTCCACTTCTTACATACGAACAGCTTTTCGCTTTTCATTAACTCAGTGGAAAATCTGAGTAGTTTTACTCTGTGTGGTCAGTATTTAAGTTAGTGTTTAAAACACCAAGCATTTTTCATTCCTTTTTTTAAATATCCTCTTTTTCTTTCCTGTTTTTTCTTCTGCTTAGTTTTATTTCTGCTTTCTGCTTTGCTTTGGGGAAATGTTTACCTATTTTTGTTCAAATGTTAAAAGGATAGTTTAAATAATATAGCTAATCTGTAAATTTATCCTGGACGCATATCATTTCATATGGTGAGAAAGCAAGTATCCTCACCTGACAAGAGTCTTTGCCACCCTCTAGGTATCCAACACAGACCATATTTGGGGTAATTTGTCCTGGGTAAGCAGCATTGCATTCCTCATCACTTATGATTGGTGCACTCAGGCACTGCAGAAGATCAGGGTAGTTTACTAGAAAAAAAGAGAAAGGAAAAAATAAGGAAGTGAACAGCAGCTCATGAAAATACATGCATTATATTAACATTTGTTAGTCTTAAAAGATGCCACAAGATTCTGTTTAAATGATCAGCAGCAACCCTGTAATTCAAGACAAGTAAAAGCAACTAGCTAGTTACATCATTTTATGGAATATGATGTCTGAGGTGAGGTAGCCAACTCAAGACAAGAAAAGTGCCTCAAGAAAAAAAAGTGGAATTTGATGCACATTTATCTTCAGTGCTCTAAAACCATCTAAACCAGCATTTATAGGCTTACATTGATTCAAGGCTCAGTCCAAGAATTGTTTTCTTCTTTATGTTAGAGCTTAAACCTAGAATTTCAAAACAGATTCAAGTTGTCCCTGAATGGCTCTATCCCTGTGAATACTTAAAACATTTAGCCATTCAACAGTGAGAAACACATCACTAAATTTAGGAAGTGGCGCTTGCATTTGGTGATGCAGAGGGCTTAGGGAACGGCCTTGATGGATAAGAGGCAAATCTGCTACCAAGTCAGATAAGAGGGGCTTGAGCAGAGGCCAAGAAAATAACTTGAAAAACTGTCTGATATAAGCTCCTTCATAGCTCACATGTGGATAAAATGAGAGAAATGGGAGTACATTCAAATTTGCAAGATTGTGTTATTATTATGGATGGATTTGGCATTTTTATCCACCTACTAAGTCCTTTCAACAGATCTGGGATGGGAAGATGTTGTTCTTGTTGCTAAAAGTTATAAGCAGCTCTACTCCCAACAGCTCTAGATAGTTTACAAATTAAAAACGAGCAACAGTACAAGAAACCCAGAACAAAGACAACAGGGAAAAAAAAACTGGATAAGAACAAGGAAAAGGAAGAAAAGGGGGCATCAATCATCCCCATCAAAGCCCTGAGAAAATAGCCATATCTTCAGTGCCTTTCGAAATACAAATGATGGGAGCCATTTGAAAAAGCTGATCTACATGGCATTGGTTTCTTAGTCTGGTCTATGTTGTCAGACTGACAGACAGGTAGCAGCAATTACAATTTTTCAGTCATGCACCTGGGACTCAGAGTAAGTTAGCCAATTCTTGTTAATACTCACCACCATTGCTGAGAGTGTTGCCCCATCCTGAGATCAAGCAATTAGTACCAGTCTCTGGACATCCATTACTCAAAGGGATAGGTGAAACACTTGCATCAACAGTGACAGGTGCTTCGAGCTTGATGAGCATGATATCATTATCCAACAGCCAAGAGTTGTAGTTTTGATGAACAATTATTTTTGCAGGTTTTATAATCTGCTCGCTCCCTTCATCTTGCATAATATTGTGCTCTCCAAGTCTCACATCCATGCGGCTGAAAGTTAATGTTGCAGCATTATATGTGTTGTACAAAACAACATCCAATCTCAACCTGAAAAAAAGCTTTGAGTACCTTATGCTAAAGAACAAGCAACCAGATCAACCGACATAGTTTTAGTAGAGACTCCAATCTAAAATGGGAACTTTGCATGTATTCATTATTAATATCATAAATTTCACAAAGACAGAGGTTAAAACAATTCTAGCCTGTATAGTGATGAATATGAATTTAGAGAGTCTACTTTCACCCATCTCCACAATACAAATTCTGGTATTAACCAAGCAAGTGTTTGCTTTATCATATTCTATGCTTCCCCCAAAGTATCTGAAAAAAAAATATTCCTGAATTTTGCATACAAACAAATATAGTTACATCTTAAAAGAATGTACATGTGAAGGAATTTATATTTTAAAAAGCCCAATGTAAGAAAATGCAAATGTCAAAGAAAGCCAAGGTGTTCTTTTTAAAGCTGTTTAGAAATTACATATAATTGTTGCACAAATTAGTGGAATATGCATACAAGGCCTCCAACCATTATAAAATTATAGAAAGAAGACGGTAAATTATTATTATCTATTCACAACAATGTGAAGTCACAGCAGTTCTTTAACTGTTGCTGGCCTTCGTAGCATAAAGTTCTTTCTAAGAACCTAAGCTGTACTGGCTCTCAACAACTTTGGGCGGTTCACAACAATAAAATAACAATTTTATTAATCCCCACATCCTCAGTGGTGGAGGTGGAAGTTAAACTTTGCCTTTAAGCATAAAGTAGTAAGATAAAATGCAGGAGAAACAAGACACAAACTTCCATTTCAGGGTTAGATTCAGGTTTTATGCTCTAAGTATAAATAATGCATACTGAAGCTTCCAAGTCCTCTTAAGGTGCGAAACAAAATAGCACAAGACTATTCCTGACGTTTGGCAGACAGTATAAAACCTCTGGCTCAGCCTTAACTGTTATACCGTAACTATTAGAAACAGACTTTTTGCCTTCTAATCAAAATTATATTTTTTGCTTGCTGCATTTCATCCTTGGATCACTTCCATAAACTTTGAGATCCTGAATAGGATTTTACTCTCACATACTGGATCCAGGTGCATTTTTAACTTCCATGTATAGAGATCTGTTTTTAACAGAAATTGCTTTAAGATCATCATAAAAATACTCTTCACTCACGATTTGTAACAATGGGCAGCTGAAACGACCCATTGTTCATTGATGAGGGAACCACCACAGAAATGATAACCAGAATTCAGTGAAACCTGATAAGGGATAGCATTTCTCTGGCAAGTATATCCTCCAACAATCTTGTCGTCATCATCCTCAAAGGGGGCAGCAACTGATAAGAACAGGAACGTCAAAATGATTAAATACAGCACTATTATGTAGCAAACCAACTGCAGTATATGTTCCTATTGACACCATGAAATAATGGGTGCTATTTATAGAGAAGATCAGTATTCCTCGGTAATTTGAGGCATGTTAACCTCAACTGAGATTACTTTATAATGGACTATCGAATGATCGAATTATTTCAACATTCCTAATATATGTTTATAAGTTTCCCAGAAGGTGATCATCACCTGTGGTTTTTGTTTTCTCAGATTCATATGATGTATGCAGGTTTATGAAGGTCTGTGTAATTTATCTGCAAGTTGTGGGAGATTGGAGAAATCTATATGTTTCATGCATAAAATTATAGACACATGAATAATGAACACTTATATATACACATATAAGTACATACAAAAAACTGGATATCAGAGCGAATAGTTCTAGGCATCAAGCCATCTTCTAATATGTTTGTATTCTATATATTTTGAGGTAAACAGCAGAAAAGGAACAATGGGAATTGTTACCAAAAAGCAATACCAAAATCAAATGGTAAAACCTGATTTATACTCAGGTGAATCTTCAGAAGAAAGAAGAAAGGGTTGGGGCATTTGTGTGTGTATGTGTTTCTACTGTTAATAGATTTAGCTTTAAGTCAAATACAAAGGAGATTTAGGACTCTCTTTGAAGTCAGACATACAAGGAATTTCACTTAAACTTAATCCAAAAGAGTTTCACAAAGGCTTCCTTGTGTCAAGGGAGGTTTTTTTTAACACTTCTTACAGCAAAACATGTATTCATTAGGACTTAGTACATCTTAGAAAATTGGCAGGGTTCTAAATGTTTTGGAGGGAATAGTAGAAATATATAAATAAAGGCACTATGTATGGAGAAAATGGCGGTCTGACTTAGGCATTCAACTGATTAATGTGGTTGAATCCAAAGGATACCCATCAGCCTTTGCTTAAGTCTAGTTAGAAAGATAACCAGAACTGCCTGAAAATACAGTAAACCTTTGATTCAAAAGATCCAATGGGAAAAGGGATGATTCTTTAAAGCTAGATATTTGAGCCCTAAAGCACCCACTCCCTTTGTGCTCCCCCCTGAGGAAGATGGAGAGAAAAAGATGGCTGTGCCCACTGTACCCACCAACTTCAGAGACTGTAGAAGAATCAAGTATTTATTTTAAAACTCACGTGCTGCTCCGAGGAAGGCAAAGATCCACAGGACTTTCATTCTGTCTGTTGGTATTTTGTAAATTGGAATGGGATGTCCTGAAGGAATCTCGCCCCATTTATACCCTTCCAGGGATCGTATCTTTATGGCCCAAGGCCACAACAGCTCCCTACTTCCCAAGGTCTTGCATAAGCATAATTACCAATCAATCACATATTAGACATTTTCATGATACACTGTAGTGATATCATTATTCCAGGTGTCTTAAATCTGAAGGAAAATATTTGGTAGATACTCACGCACCACTTGAACTCTGTGTTGGGTCTTCCATTGAGCCCTCTGTCTACCTACTTGAATGTTTCTGAATGTTCTAAGATTTTTTTTGTTTGCAAAGCCTGAGCCACAGTTGTCCACATCAAAAGCCTTTCAAAGAAACATGACAAAGACATGGCTGCCAAAGCTCAGATCTCTTCTTAGCTGGGGCAAAATTTAACAGATCACAGAAAAAAAATCCCATACTTATGTCAGATTATGTTATTCTGGAGGCCTAGGTAAGAACAGTAGCTTCATTGTCCAATTAGCAACACTGCAGTGTCTTCTCCATCAGTACCAGATAACCATAACAGTTGCCTAAAGAAGAGATATCCTTCTGGATTTCCATAGGTTTGGTTAAAGACATGGTCTGCCCCCATAAAGTTTTCTGATCTTCCCCAAAAATGTGATGGAGTCATTGAGACAGGAGGTGCATGGCCAGCAGAACATCCTACAAGGGGGCTAGAAGACCTTATGTAGTTTGAGGTTTGAGTGATGCATTGCAGAGTAGTGAAAGCAAGAGTGTTTATCACAATAATTGTCAATGTTTATTAACTCCCACTAGTCCCTGGAACAAAGAATGTCAATCAGGCAAGAAGCCCCCTTTATTCAAATTTGTTATTTCTATGGTTACATGTCTTGATGTATTCATTACTTGTGGTAAGTATAGACAAATGTGGAAAGTCAAGAAATTTAACCTCTCCCCAAACTGTGCTGGACTATCTTGGACCAATACGCAAAGTTCAGTTTCAGTCAGAATTGTCTTCAGCTGTACACATAGAAACTTCCACAAGACCTTAAACCCTGTGCCATCATGTGGACATTCCTCTCATCTGAAATTTCACATAAGAACATTTTTCACAACAGACCACCATTCTGTGCTCACAGATGACTGATGGCACAGCAGGCTGTCTTATTTAGATCAATAGATAGATCGAAAAGTCTGTACTTAGAAGAATCTTCTTTTACCATGGCGTTCTTGTTTGTATTTATAACCTTATGCCCAGAAGAGGCTTCTGCATGTGAATTGCCCAAGCACTGTAAACCTCCTCTAATATTTCCAGTAGCTGATGAAAGAGTTGGGTGAGATCGCTGGAAATGCTGAATGAGACTTCAAAGTGATGCCAAACAAAGCAGTAGAGTTGTTTTGCTTTAAAAAAGCACAGTGTGTGTGGTCATTGCTTCCCAAAATGGCATTGAAGAGTGTTTTGTATGATGAGCCTTCATTAAAGTAAGGTACTCAATCAAAGCTTGGCATAGATTTACCGAAAAATGTAAAATGGGATGAAATTAAATCCATGTGTTCTCCTAAAATTCCTGAAGCTCAAGTACAGGAATCTGCTATCATGCTGATCCCTTCCAAGACCTCCCTGCATGTATCTCCCATTGATACTAAATCTCTTGGTTTTGATCCAGGAGATTTAAAGAGAGTTTCTTTTTCACACTTGCTTTGATATCAGTAGAATGTTGTCTGATGGTGACTAGAAGGTGTGGGGACAGCTATTACAGCTGGTAGCTATTACAGCTTTAATCTCTTTTGAAACCAAGATAGGTTGGAAGACCATCATTTCATTTGGTGCTGTCCAACCCAAGAGCTTAATGTGCTATGTAAACAAAATACTTTTCATATATTCTGAGCATCCATTTCCTTGGACTTAGCTTGAGGTGATGACCCTGAGTTATAATTTTGTGTGAGAAGAATCTGTTTTTATTTTCAATATTGATGCCATACTTTATTTTTCAATGTTCGTGCCATCTATAACCCACCTTATTTCCAAATTTAAAAAAAAAATCTCACAAAGGTGCAGTCCTTTTTCATAAAGGAGCTACTCTCTACATATTTTTGTCTTTTCTAACTGTGAAACATTTGTCTTGAAGTGCAGCATAGAAGAGAAGTGCAGATTATTTATATGACAACATAAATTTACAATGTATATAGGCATTACAGTGTTGACAATTTTATTTTCACTCTCATTTTTAATGATTCCTAGCAATGAATTCAACTTTTTTTTTTTTAACCCTTGCCACATTTTGGGTGAAATTTTATGGCAATAATTATCATTAATGTGACTGTGAACTTTGGGTTTTGTTATTACTGTTCCACTATGCTACACTTTGTGTTTGCTTTTACTGCACTGACCTAGTTATTTTGAAATTCATTCTTCCAGTTGGAAAGGGTTTTTTTAAATCTTTTGAAAATACACTACTTCACACAAGAGCTACTGGACTGCTCGTCTTTCTTTTTAGCGCATTTATGAGGTAAAGCCACAAATCTTTACTTCACCATACTTCACCCCTTCTTGTATCCTCTCAATTTGCTTTTATAGACTGGGGTCAATTTTGCTACTGCTCAGCTCTCCAATACAAGTTTTGATTAAAAAATTCTTGTATTTTTATTAAAACAGTAGAAGTTTATTTAAGAAGACTTAACAATTATTTATTTCTGAACAATTACTCAGTTCTTTGGATTGCTCTAGAAATAATAATTCAGGCAGAGTGAAAGGATTGATGGATCTTATCTGTACTTTCTTTATCATTCTTCAACATGTTACTGAAATCCTTGTTGCTCAGCCATTTAACAAGTATGCTGTTCTATGACTATAATAAAAATTTGATTGATTGAACCATTCAATACTGCAAATTCAAAGGTTTCTTACTTAAATGTAGTTAACAATTTTAGTTAAAATTGTTGGCCATCATGATTAATGTGATATTAAATTAGTGGAATTTAATTGAAATTAAAAAAACAACAACTACAAAACATATAAAGTAACTTCATATGCCATTGTGATGCTATAGAGCAGGAGTGTCAAACTCATGGCCCACGGGCTGGATGGGTCACGCCTGGCCATGCCTGGTTTAGCAAAGGGCAAAAAAGTCACGATACATCATGTGATAATACCGTGATGACATGAGTTTGCCACCCCTGCTATAGAGCAAGAGATTTTTTAAAAATCAGAAACAATAGAAAAGTTTTTTTTTCCTCCATTAAATGTGAACAAAATGTCCTGTTTTTATCCCTTGAAGCAGCTCCAAGGCCTTTTGTTGCCAATAAAGTAATTAAGAGTCACCTCTCTTGACCTGTCCTTAATGTGACAGGGCACTTTCATATATGGGTTCTGAATTTTCACATTATCTATAACCTAAAAGATGACATCTCCTGCATCTGTCAGTTCCAGATGTTTCTTTCCCAGCAATTCTTGGTGGAGCAAGCAACTTTGGCATGCATAAGCTCTCAAGGTCCCCTAACACATGCTAAGGAACCTGTATCTGGGGCTGTAACGTTTTTCTCCTGTATACGTATATATATGAATGCATACACAATACAATTATAATGCATTTACCTACACTATGTAACACATCTTTTTAGTCATGAAACAAGATGTTCCTCATACTACTATGAAGGATATTCTGTTGCAGTCCTGATAAACGTCTAACAGATCCAAGCTGATCTACAAAGCAATACTGTTTGGCTAAGACTGTGTATTGCCCAACTATTCAAGTTTGGGATTGAGCACAATTTGAGTTCATATCTTCTCTATTTAATTTCAACCTTTTGAGAGAGAAAAGGGTATTTACAGAAAACTTAAAGCATTTCTTTCATTCCAACATAGTAATGAAGATATTCAATATACATTGATCAGAATTTTGAAAAACAATCTAAGACTCAGAACAAAAATGTGCAAAGAGCAAAAAGGCAATCAATTAATTTATTAAAACTACTCTTGCTAAGCTGCTCCCTTTCAAATATGTTAAGCAACAGCCAGAGTTCCCAGCTAGCATGGCTAAAAGAAGCCAGCGAGATGGTAGAATGGGGAGGCAGAGGTTTGAATTGTTTCTGTGGACTATCAGAAGAACAATAAGATGAAAACTATTTTCCTGGTTCAGTAGCTAAAAATTCTGTTTTTCAAATAGATAGGAATACCAGAAATCCAGAGACAAATCTCCGAGACGGCAATTCAGGGTAAAGTAGGTATTTGGCAAGACTAATATCCTTAGTTCAAGCTCTGGATGTCTCTTATTAAAGAAACTCAGATCACAGAAACATTTCTGGTCATGATGTGAGAAGTGAATAATGATTTGAGAAAATGTTACCAGTTCCTTGAAATAAGGTGGTGGCTACCAAAGCTGACATTTGCATTTACCACAAAATTTAAAACATTTGGTTGGGTGCTGTTTGTTCTCCCTAATAAATCCTGGAAAAAGCAATAAAGAATTGAGAAAGAAAAACAAGAGTAAGCAACAAGAATAAGAGTAAGAAGAGAAAGAGAAAAAAGAGTAAGAAGACCCATGAGCTGCATGAAGTCAAAATAAGATCATGAGAAGTGAATGAAATGACCAGTGGTTATTGTATGACCTATGAGAGGAATTGGCTAATGAGACTTCTCTTCTAAATACCTGCCTGCAGGCTTTATCTTGGCAAATCCTGTGGTTGTGTCAGCTTTTCTCTTCCCAGGATCTTGGCATAAATTTAAGAGTAATAACCCTGTGCTATTTTCAAGAACAGAAAGTACATATTTGCAATTGTGGGGAGCAAACCTTCCTGCCCTGGAAATTATTTTACAACTCTTCTAAATCTTCACCATATCTCTGCAGAGTATTCCAAAGCACACTCTTTCCCTGCAGACTGTACAGGAGATGACTTGGCCAGAAACAACACAAAGGACCACTTTCTAAAGGGTGGTAGTGGCTTGACGTGGCCTCTATTGTTTTCATAATAAAGCTGATTACATCAAAGATGATATTGAATTTTTACTGAGAGTCCTAAAACCACAAGGTTCCATCTTAGGCCCAGTGCTCTTCAATATCTTCATAAATGACTTAGATGAGGAAATAGAAGGGGAACACATCAAATTTGCAAATGACTCTAAGCAGGGAGAAATAGCCAACACCCCAGAAGACAAGCTCAGTATCCAAAAGGATCTTGACAGACTTGGACAATGGGCCCTATCCAGGGGTGGGCTTCAAATTTTTTAGCAACAGGTTCTCTGCCCTATGACTAGCTGGGTGGGCATGGCTGGTTGGTCATGTGACTCGGTGGGCATGGCCAACTCAATGTTGCTTCTTTTGCCCTAATTATTTGAATAGTAAAATGTTTGAGACTACTTTATTATCTAATGATATTGATTTTTCTGCAAAATAACTAAAATGCCATCAACTTAATTACATTCAGGAATGAAAAGTTTTCATATTTTCCTTTGCAATTATAATGTGAATTAGTCTGTAGGTGTTCCAGAAGATTTGACAATAGGAAATATTT
>JANHFL010003085.1:98048-108306 GCA_032468155.1 Oxyrhabdium leporinum
AAACAGTGTGTTGTCTGGGTACAATTATTTTTAGGAAATCATAATCAAAATGTTTACAATAGTATTCATCACAATAATATTAATTCTATAATAACGATAATATTTAAATTGTTAATAAATCTCCTTTATAACATTAGTCCCTTTTATATCCCTATATTTCTAACTTCTGTTTTTATTATATAACCATTGGTAAAATAAGTCCCATACCAAGAAATATTCTGTTCCTTCTTTTTCCTTAATTGTAAGTGTTAATCTGTCCGTTTGTGCACATTCTAATATTTTTTTGATTACACTCTCATCTTCGCTTTTCCATTGTTGCACAAATATAATTCTGGCGCAGTTAATACATGTAAAATCAAATATATATTCCTTTTATCATACTTTTCCGGTACGATGCCCAATAAAAATATTTCTGGTTTCAAATCTATATGCTGCTTTATCATTTTTTCCAACCAAGTATATTATTTTCATCCAATATTTTTTTGCTTTTGGGCCAAAAGCATTTATTATATTCATATTACTTTGCTAACTCTACCTTGGATCTGCATTATTTCTCCATAGGAATGTACTACTTCTGCAGCTCAAGAGACAGATTGAAGATTCAGTATTTCCTGCCCTTGTGTGAAGATGCATGTCTGAATTTAAACTGAATTCCATCTTTCTCCCCACTTGACTTTAAAATAGGTGTATGTGTGTGTGAGGTCATAGGAGAACTGAAGCCAAATGGTGTAGGAGATACTACATTTCCTTGTAGCATACAGCAGCTTCCTGTTCCACCAGATTCCTTTAGAACAATGTTTCCCAATTTGGCAACTTTAAAATGTGTGGACCTGAATTCCCCAACAAGCATGGAATTGAAGTTCACACATCTTAAAATTTCCAAGTTTGAGTAATGCTGCTAATGTGCTAATATTGGCACATTATGTCATGGCATAGTGGGATAATTCTAATTGCTTAGTATCATTTTATATTGCTTCAAATGCATCAGATTTTCAGATATTTTTTTTCCCAACAGTCCATGGAATGGCAGATTTTGTAAGCTGCTATCTCTTTTAGAAAGCTCTTACTAGACAGTTGTAGTACATCTGGGATTTTCATTCCATCCTAGTAACAATTATACCACTTAATATAGAGAGGTACTAAGCAATTTCACTTGAAAGACTCTTTTACCTTCTGTAAGCTGTCCCTTGCCTCTACCCACCAGAGTCTAAGATAATGCAAATTATCTTTCCTCACTCACTATCCAGCTTGTGAAATACATATTCATCATTTCTTTCCCAGGGAGACTCTGGTGGCCCAGTTGTCTGCAATGGAGAATTCCAAGGAATTGTCTCTTGGGGCTATGGATATGTTCAGAAAAACAATCCTGGGGTATACACTAAAGTTTGCAATTATATTTCCTGGATTCAGCAAACCACCAATTCCAACTGATCTGCACTTTCTGTCCGGAAAGCTCCTTTTTCACATCTGTAGCTTACATTTCACAGAGATTACATCTGCAAAAATAAAAATTAAGTTGTGCAATGGCAAGCCTAATGATTACTATCGTTCTTTGGTGGCAGAAAAAGGTGTTCGCTTTAAAACAAGATGAGTTTCAATTTTTTTTATTCAAAGTTAGGAAATGATTAGAGATGCTATGAAAAGTTAGATGGAAACGTGGTACAAGAACTGTAAAGTATCATGCAATAGTGAAAAGAAGGCAATGGCAACCATGCCTGTACTGTAGTTGAACAAAGGACCTGGAATGGTTTGGGAAATCACGAGGATACAGCTTGATACCCAGGAGATTTTAGGTTGAGGAGATGTCAACTAGTGTGATCTCCTTTCCCAAACCCAACCATCAGGAACTGCAATGTGTTGCCAACCAAGATTTTAAACTGAAGGAAGAAACACTGGCCTTGAATGCAAAGGAAAATGCTGTCCAAAACTATGTATTTATGAAGGGATTTGATGATGATGATGATGATGATGATGATGATGATGATGATGATGATGATGATGATGATGATGATGATGATGATGATGATACCCCAATCAATTGAGTTCAGAAGGTATGTGTTAACCACAATATAAATATAAAACAATAATCACCCAGTCTGAATCAGTCATGTATATCACATTGAAGACAACTTCGAAACAGTCTTTAGTATGTTCCTGAATACCAGGAAGTGAAGGAGTCAAGCAAATTGCTGGGGGTAGCCACATTCCACCGTTTGCAGACAGCCATACAGAGGGTCTGTTTTGTCACCCACCTACCCTTTATTTTACACAGGCAGATAACCTAGTAACCTAGATTGGCGATAGTCCTAAGCACTAGTCCCTCAGAGGTATGATTTATGATGTTTAGGAGGAAAAGCGTTCAGGTATGACACACATATTTCACTAAGGACTCAGCTTAACTTAAATTGCCAGAAGAATGGATTTCTACATTGATAGTATAGTAGATTTATTTCCTAAGAGTCAAATTTTACCAGGAATTTTCAGTGTTACAACTCACAGATCCTAATGAAAAACATTGCTCTTTCAATCACTGTCTAATTACTAAAAGGCATTTCACAATTGTTCATATCTGTATTCTTAAAGTTTTGCTGAAATGTTCTCTGAAGGGCACATCATTGGCATCTAATATTATAAAAGACCACGTGGGGTTGAATAAAAAGCTCTCCTTTGAGGAGTGTGTGGCAAGAAAGATTCCCTTTGGTGAACCAGATTTGCTCCCTAGGACCAAAGGAAGTCTTAATCTTGTACATATTACAATGTTATGGGACCCTTGATCAAATGAATTCTTACATAGAGGGCTGGTCTCTTATTCTAATGGGGTGCCTTTTACAGAAAGTGAAGGAAGAGCACACATCACAACAATAACCAGCTCAGAAGTTTAAAAGGGATCCATGACCTGGAAAAAATTCTGCGAACTGCTCTAAAGCCTAATAAGATAACTGGACTACAAGGTCAACTGCTTCTAGTTGTTGTTGTCATTCAGCACGTGTGGCAGATGTTATTTGAAACCTTTGCTAGAGAGATGATGGGGAGAAACATCCAGTCAGACTAAATAATACCAGTTTGATTACCCAGTTATCCAAACCATAAACAACAGACCACACCATTCACAAAGGCAGCTATGTTGGAGCAGGAATTGCTTTAAATCAAAGCTATATAATTAATCTTACTCCTTCATACTGTGTTCTCATTTGAATCACCTTGCCCTGTTAACTACGGAATAGAATGAGAAAACCTGTCCACATACACTACTATGTCTGCTGTTTTAACGTTTAAAAAATTAGGTCAGGAAACAGCATTGGAGACGTGTGATTTCCCATGAACTTTAACCATCATAGATCCATATAATCTCTATTTTTACAACATTGCTCTCTACTGGAAAAAATGTTAAAGAATCTGATGAAAATATTGATGTAAGGTCAAAGAATATATTAAGCTCTGCTAGTTATGCTTACCAGTTTAGACATGACAGACAGGAAACAATCATCTCAGTGCAAGGAGAAAGCTAGGCAGACATTTGCCTGAGAGTACAAATTACTCTTGGACACTCATCAAGGGATTTCCCCACTAGTCATCACTAATGCAAACCAGCCACAAGAATGGAAGAGAACCATTGCAAAACCCTCAACCTACAGAGCTGGCTCAGAAGATGCCATGGCCAATGGTGATGAAAGTCATTGAGAGATCAAGGAGCACAATGATGGATGTACCACTACTATTGCAGCTCCACAACAGGTCACCAACAAGCACAACCAAAGTTCTGTCAGTACAAAACTGTAGCCAGAAACCTGATTGAAATGGGTCTAGATAACTCATTTCCTCCAGCTATATACAGACCACTACTCCAACAAAACTAACCCTTGCTTCATCTCTGTTTTTGTTAATCCTTTTTTTCGTTCCATCCCTTCCCAGCATACCTCCAGTTGATTTTTCTCCATTCTTCTTTCTCCTCCTGCTAGAAAGGAGGAAGGGAATGTGTGTTTGTGGATACAAACATGCATACTTTTAGGTTTTTGAATGTGAGAAAAAGATTGGTGTCAATGAACAAACCAGTTTTGTAAATAGGATAGTTAATTTCAGAGATATAGTGCTGGCTACCAACTTGGCTGGCTTCATGAAAGGGCTGGACCAATTCATGGGGTTCAATGGCTATTAGCCAGTGGCTGGAGGCTTCTGGCACTGCTTTTCGCCGGAGCAAAGGGCCTCCGGCCATCACCTCTTTGCCTCCCAGAACGGAGTCGGGAATGGCGGCTGGAGGCTTCGAGTGCCAGCAAAGAAGTGATGGCTGGAGGTTTCTGGCGCCGCTTTTTGCCGGAGCGAAGGGCCTCCGGCCATCACCTTTTTGCCGGCCAGAACCGAGCTGGGAGCGGCCGCAGCCTGTCCCTTTACAATTATCCCCCCCCCTGCAGTGGCAGCCGGAGGCAGGCAAGCTCCAAGGATAGGCAGGGTGGTGACCTGGCCCCTGCTTAGGTGCCACGGAGGTCACCATTAGGCTCAGCGGGGTGGACCGCTGCGCTGCAAAGGAAAGGCTGGTGCGAGGGAACTACGAGGAGCAGGGGAAAAGGAAAAGCCCCCTTTCCTTGCGCCAGCCTCTCCGTTGCCCATTTCGCCATTGCAGCCCGACGCCACGGAGCTTTCACCCCCCAGATCCCCTTGCTTTCCCCCAATTCTCCAAGCATTTCTTTCCCTACCTTATTTCCAGCTCCATCGTGTTTCTCCTTCTTGAAATTCACTCAATCAATTCTAACTTCGCGAGATCTTTTCCTTTCGCAAGAAGTTGGAATTGATTGAACTTTTCGGGGGGAAACTTTCATTTCCCTTCACACAATGGCGAGAAGGAGAAAGAAACGCAATGGAGCAGGAAATAAGGTAGTCAAAGAAATGCTTGGGGAAATTGGGGAAAGCAAGGGTATCTGGGCGGTGGTGGGTGGGGAAAAGAGAGGAAGGAAAGAAGCTGCTTCCCTTCCCCGCAAAGAAGGCTGGTAAACATGGCGGGGCCGCATGCGGAAGGGAGTAGGGAAGGAAGGAAAACAGCGTGGAAGGCAGGGAAGGGAAGCTCCAGGGACCATGGGAGAGGCAGCTAGCCTGACCGCACAGACACACAGCACTGGTGTGAAGCGAAGCAAGCATCAGGCAAGCTCCGGGGACTGTGGGGGGGTGCAGCTAGGTAGGCCACACAGGAACGCAGCGCCGGTGGGAAGTGAAGCAAGTGTCAAGCAAGCTCCGGGGACCGTGGGGGGGGCAGCTAGCCAGGCTGCGCAGGGATGCAGCGCCAGTGGGAAGTAAAGCAAGTGGCGGCAGCAGCTTAATTCTCCAGGCAGATCAGGAGCAGTTGGGGCACAGGCACGTCCTCGTAGGAAGGAAGGCAGAGACATTGTGGTGACTGATTGCTTGGTAAACTTATATAGGCTGCTAAGCCTATCCTGGGGTGGGGAGGCAAGATGAAGAGTGATTGGGTGAGCGGGTGGGAGGGGCGGAGTGAGCAGGGGACGGGGTGAGCGGTGAGTGGGCAGGTAGGGGCGGGGCCAGCCAGAGGTGATATTTGCTGGTTCTCCGAACCAATCAAAATTTTCCCTACCGGTTCGCCTGAACCAGTGCAAACTGGGTAGATTTCACCTCTGCTATTAGCCTTGATGACAGTCTAACAGCCTCCCATCTGCTGGGAGGCTAGTGGGCTTCCTGGTTGACCACCCTAAGAAACAGATTCTTAGTCAGGGAGCCAGGAC
Organism: Oxyrhabdium leporinum; assembly: GCA_032468155.1. Classification (NCBI taxonomy): domain Eukaryota; kingdom Metazoa; phylum Chordata; class Lepidosauria; order Squamata; family Cyclocoridae; genus Oxyrhabdium; species Oxyrhabdium leporinum. The sequence continues at coordinate 103,775 of JANHFL010003085.1, forward strand.
TACAATCTAGCAGGACACTGCTGAAGCTCTTAAAGTTCTTAAAAAAACATTTTAATTAATATTACTTCATTTGTTTTTTAAAAAATATTTTGGCCTTCTTTCATTTGGAGTGTGGATTCTGGCATGTATACATGTGTCACATGCAAATATTTATATGAATCTCCCAGTCTGTCTCCAAGTGGTTATAACTCTGAAGATGCCTGGCTGCAGAATCATGACTGCAGCCATTAATTAAAAGGAGGGATGCATAATTGGGTGTCACCACTGAGCAGACTCCACTCCTAGACAATATAATGCAATTCTGACCCACCAGTGCAATCATAAGCCTGCTCTAGCTCATCTTAGTGAGTACTGTTTCTATAATATGACATAAGGAATAGCTCATGGCTTCCCCCCTGTGTCAGTTATTCGAAAGGATCTGCCATGGAGGCGGGGGGGTGGTCTATGAAGAGGTTTTGGCTTGGTTTCCTCAACATTTGCTTGGCTGTGTGCTCTTGTGAAGCACAATAATAGGTGCCTGTGTCTTCCAGCTGGGCATTCTCCAGAGACAGGGGCAAGGCATATGACTTCATCCCTGTGGTCTTGAAGCGTTTTTGAAAGGGTTGCTCGATGGCAGAGTTTCCTGGAGAATCTTGAGATGTAAAAACCACCAGCTGGAACTGGGAACCGGTTTCCCTTCTCTTCTCTTGCTTGTACCAGGACATAAATGTATGACTGGTTTGAGCCTGAGAACAATTCAGTGTTGTTTTAACCCCTTCCATAATGATCACATCTGGTGTCTGATCAATAACAGCAGCTATAAGAATCCATAATTAATTAATAGTTAACAGATTTATTGTAAATATGTAATCGCATTCATTTTAATAATGGAAAATGACAGCTTTGAAAATGAGATATATTTCTAAAAGTTGTAAACAAAGGAGTACTAACTTGCCTGCTTATTTTTTGTAGCACTGGTAAATTGATTTACATTTATTACAAACACACAAAAAGGAAAATAATTTTAGTTCAGGGCCTTTATCCCTTCTAAATTCACAACTAAGCTTAACAAGTTAGGTAAACATCATGAAGATTTTCAGTCCTCCAAATATAGTTGTGTAGAAATTGAGTCTGTCTAGATGACGGTGAATCTTTATCAACATTTTGCCATGCACTTTGGGGGAAAAAACCCCCTGCTTTTGGTGTGTAAGAAGTTGGTACATTCCAACGATTCTATGCCTAACCAGCTTGCACAGACTGAAGAATCTGCTTGGATGGGCAGCAAAATGTCTCAAATCAACAAAAATAAGTTCAATTGCTATGACTCAATTTCCAGACACTTAATAAAACTTAATAAAAAGAGGTAAGGATGTCGCTTAAGTTATTGGTGATACACACGAGTTGCACCAGCACTGAAATTACATCGGTGACATTATCACATTTTTCTTTTGAAGGCCTTTGTTACTTTCAGATCTTTAACAATTTTTCAGAAAGCGAAAATCAGACCAAGTCATGAATCCCCCCGCTAATGATTATTTTATAGTGCTCCTTTTTAACATCACTTGGAATCATTTAATTTCATGCTAATGTTAAAATCTAGCAAAAAAGAAAAAAGATTCTATAAAATGAAAGAACAGAGATTTAAGTGATAGGAGTAAATCCTTACCCGTCAAGGACAAGAGAGCAAACAACAAAAGGAAGCTCATTTGTGGCAATAGGGCATCTCAGCATAATCTTGTCTGGCTGGGCCAGCTATACCTACATTAACATAAGGGGTAACAGCAACAAAATGCAGACATGAGAACAGGAAATCATGTGATCAAGGAAATCAGACTTCAACCGTTTGAGTAAGGGAAGTTAAAAGAATGTCAAATAGAAAGACCTGAATGTCTGACTGAAGAATTCTGTGAATTTACAGCTCAGCTGCAGCTGTAAAAAAAAAGAGATAAAGGTTTCCCTTGCCAGTCATGTCCAACTGGGGATGGTGTTCATCTCTGATTTACAGTTGAAGAGCCAGCATTGTCCAAAGACGTTTCCATAGTCATATGGCCACTACAGGTTTGTAAACTGTTTTCTTCTGGATTATTAGCCAGCCTGCAACCATATTGTTTAGGAATTCATAGCACTGGAATTTCAACACATTTTAAAGATTCCAGTTTGAGAATCTTGATGTAGACTGAATGTTTTTTTCTCTTGGTTCCATTCTATATTTTCCCCCCAACTGTGTACCTCACTTAATATCAATTCCTATCACCTTGTTCATATATCCAATGAAATTACTAATATAGTTGTCATTCATAATCACTAGTTCTTCTCTGTTTGTATCAGCCCACATGTCCATCTCCCCTCAGGGGCATGACTTCTAAATGCATCCATTGTTACTCATGAGGACTTAGGTTTCACTCTTTTCCTTCACACTCTAGTTGGTGCCAGATCTTAAGTGTTTCCACAAGTGCCCTTTTATAATTTTTATCTTCTTTAGTGTACTTTAATCTCTGCTTGTTATCAAAAAGTCATGTTCTCTCTTCCTGAAGACATCTCAGATGCCCTCAAAATGGAGATACACAATCTTCCTTAGAAACCAAGTTCTTTTTATCTTTTTTAAATCCATCTTTGCCTTGTAATTCTCTTTTCCCTGTCCAACATTATATCAGAAGCACCTCCCATATCCAACTCAGTCTTTCTGATGCAAAAAAATAATTTTCCAGCCATGAACTGAGAAAGAGCTATTTAGTGCATTGATAGAAAGGGACAGGATAAAATTAGTTTTCAATAGGTATTGGCGGCTTCTATATTATTTGGCTAATTTCTGAAGAAGCCTGCTATAACCTATCTATATTTATTCATATTCTGATAGAATGCACTTAATCCTCTCATTTACCTATCTCTGTCCTCCCCGTCTATTTAATTTCCCAAATCCATTACATGAAACTGAAAAATCAGCAAAATACAAATATATTTCTACTAAATGCTCAAAGCTAAATGCCTCTGATTTGCAGAATTCCATCATAAAATAGTTGGTTCCATTCCATTACTTATATATTGCCTATAAATATGTCTCACTTTTTAGAAATTCATGATTTCCCAAAATGGCTGAGGCAATCCTGCCTTATTCTTATACAGTAATCTAGTTACTTTAGTAAAGCTGTATAATATTAATCCACAACACTTTTACCTTTACCAAAAGAACTCCTGCTCTTTTTACTCTAGGAAAAGGAGAGAGATACTTTAACATGATCAACCTTTCCTCCCTCATTGTCTCATTCTGAAGACAATTCCTCCTGGATATTTTCAACTGATTTGCCTTAGTTGCTCTCAGATTCTCATTATATATGTAACACAGATTAAGTGTTATCCTCACAGTTTTCTCTTTTTTAACAGATTGGCCTTAAATTGTGATGATTTTGTTTTAATAAAAAAAACATATTCCACATTAATAATGTGGGAAGATTGGGCATCGCTTATAATGTATGATCTAATGGAATAAGAGAAACAAGACATTGCCAAAACAAGTGTACAAGCCTAGAATTGAGTAAGAATACCTGCCTATAGAGGCCTATTTTACTTAAATGAACCAATAATTTCAATTTTGGAATATTTGCCTTGTTTGCTAGCATTTTTTAATTCATTGTTTATATCCAAAATAAACACAAGAACATATTTAGTAATTAGAACTACTGGGAATCATGAAAAACTGTCTGGATCATGCATACTCACATGCAGATGGGCAGTTGACAGTGAGACTGCATTTTGAAAGCATTTCCTTCCAGATTATTAAACTGAAACCAATAAGTGGCTGGAGCGGACAGAACATGATTTTTCCTCTTTCCTCAGATTAAAACACCAACAAAATTAGTGGTGTCAAAATGCTCACACACTTCAGAAATGTTCTACTTCACTTTCACATCCAGGAGAAGTTATGTCATCCCAAATGCTTCTGGAAGATGTCCATTTTGCAATACCTAGTTATAAGAAGAACCTTCTCTCCTGAAAAAAAACGACATTACGCAATGCCTTTTGGGAAGCACAGCGTTTGATTAGATAAAATGAAATGCAAATGCCAGGGTTGAAAACTGATCTTTCAGAATCCAAAATGCTGTCCTTCCTCTTTGGCAGGGATCCCAACTGGTCCCAGTTTTTCATATAAATTGGGTCCCCTCCACCCCACAAGGTGGTTACTGAACGAAAGCTCTGTCAGAAGATAGGAGACAGAACAAAAAAGCACAATCTGCCACAAATATGAACCATTCGTTTATGAAAAGCCTGCTGTTCCTCATGTCCACCTTGTGCATTTTCTCCAGCCATTCCACAGTTTCCCGACTGCGTTTCTCTACATTCCTGGATCCCAAACACCAGATTTACCTCCGATGGGACTATGATGATGAACTTGCCATTATGAGTTTTGAGTTTCAAGCCCAGTCAACTGGATGGGTGGCTTTTGGCTTCACCATTAATAAGGAGATTCCTGGAGCAGACTTCGTGATTGGCGGTGTTCTTCCTGATGGCAACATCTATTTCTCAGTAAGACTAAATCAAGAGTGCCATTTCATTAG
>JANHFL010003086.1:0-21383 GCA_032468155.1 Oxyrhabdium leporinum
TCTCTCTCTCTCTCTCTCTCTCTCTCTCTCTCTCTCTCTCTCTCTCTCTATCTATCTATCTATCTATCTATCTATCTCTCCAAGGTAATACACATGACGGTCATGATAGGCAAGGCATTGGTTTATTTATTTCTTTGGCTTTGCTGCTTTCCAGCTTCAGCATATTATTTGCCAGGAGGGAAAATATTCACCAATACTATTGTTATTTTGAGTCTAGCTACTTTTATATTTTATTATTATAGATATATTTTATATAAGCTGCAGTTAGAAGTCATTAGCTATCTGATCAGTAAGCAAAGAAAGAATGAAGCAAGAGTTACGTTTTGTTATTTTGTATTACTTTATGTTATCCTTGGTAAAACACATACAACTATCATAGAATTAATATTTGAGAGAGAAAGAATAGGAATTACAACATGTGGGTCTTGGACAGTAGTTAGACTGGTTTGTTACTGTCTAATTAACCACATTACTACTCCCCATATAATCAATCACTTGCCAATTTACAGGTAGACCTCAACTTATGACCGTAATAGAACCTACCCATCAAGGTTGTATATCATGACAGTCATAAAATGGGTCACCCTGGTGTCTGACCTGATTTTACAATCTTTTTTGAGGTGGTCATTAAGCAAAACAATGGTCATACATTGAGGAATACTTGTACATTGTTGTAAATTGGAGGATCTCATAGATAGAAGGCTAGAAGATTCAAATCTTGAAACTTTCTAGAGCTTCACATTCTAGTTCCACCCTTCTGTCTTTTGAAGCAGTGCTTTGATAGTTCTGTTGTCACCACTCTCTCATGTGACATCCTTTCCCTGTCCATGATGTTTTAGAGTGTTGAAATACCACAACCTGTGCAGCTTTACTGATGATTAAAAAGGAAAGGATGGACATGTAGAACAAGCCAGGTTTGTATGACCTTCCTAGGATCATGGCCATGTGGTATCAGGAGGGATAGTTCTCCAAAGACCCAGCATGTCACCTGGTTGCCATAACATGACATTCTTTTACTGATGGGATCCAGATCATGTCAACCCTGGGTATTTGGGTTCTAAAAGTTTTAATTTAAAATTTATGGGTAAATAAGGGTGTAGACGCCTTTCTATAACTATCATGGACTCTATCTTCCATTCCTCTGGGATATACCTCAGGCAAGATTTTAAAATATAAATGGGTTATTCCATATATCAATCCTTACTTATACACACACACAAACACAAACACACGCACACAAAGATATTGTACATACTGAAATGAATTCCAGCTTTATGAATAATTTTCATGCCTAACCTCTTAAACTTAAATTGGAAACCATATCCAATATAGTTTGGTGCACTTTTACTTTGTTACATGAGAAAACTAAAATAAGTCAAATTAATGGATTTCTATTCCTGGAATGACTTCTTAATTAAGAAAAAGAAATGTGTTCACATTTTTCAGGAATGTATTCATACGATGAAAGCAAATTGATAAATTGCTGTCCATGATAAAGAAGCATCTCATCGTATCGCTTTGTGGCATATTCTGAATTCCATACTCTTTTGAGGTTTTCAGCAAAACAAAGAACAAAAATTCAGCTCATTGATTCTGGCAGGAATTATGCCATATTAGATTCAAGAAACATCAGCACCTGTTTGGTAAAATGACTGAAACATTCATCTTATTGTTTAAATGTTCCTTATGAGCTGTGAATAAAGAGAATGGGGGTAGGCAAAGTGGAGATAAATTAATGCATGTCAGGCATGGAAGATGGGGATAGAAAGAATATTTTCCCCTTAATATTCTTACAATGTTAGAATTAAGCATTATTAACTGAAACTGAATGCAAATGATCCAGAACTGATCAAAGGAAAGAGTTGAGATTTGTTATATATTGCATGATTTGTTCAAGATGGTGGTGTCATCAGATGCAGATAACCACCAATTTAGATGGCTGTAAAAAATTCTGGACAAAATCAAGGAGGATTGGCTTATTAATGGCTTTTAGTCATAGTACAATCTACTTCTTCTTAAGACACGGACAACACAACCTCTCTTCATTTAGTTCTATCAACCAGGTCATTAAGCAAGATGCTAATAAAGTGAACATGAGAGAGAGGGAGAGGGAGGGGGGAGAGAGAGAGAGAGAGAAAGAGAGAAGAATGCTGTCTCATTCAGATACAGTTATCTCATACAGCTACACCAGTGTTACTCTCACTCAGGTGTGCATTGTTGTCAGGGATATGAAATTTGGTTGAATTTTTTTTAGTTACCATTTATTACGATCATATTTGCAAATGGTTGCTAACCGAGATATTTGCTAAACAAGGAGTGCCTATACATCTTAAATAACAGCTGCTAGGGAACAATCACGGAAGACTATTGTCCTCCTGTCTATATTTGTGAATTTCCTGAATTCCTGCTATAATACCAGAATGTTAGACAAGATGGATCAAAGACCTAATGTTCTTTTATTCTTGCATTGTCTCTGTGGTACTGTATTTTTGTTGTACTGTATTTACAATAAACTTGTCTTTCTGCTGGAAAATAAAGTAAGTAAAATCTACATGTACAGCATACAAAAAACACAAATATTCCAATTTCAATTAAGCTAGAAATAGAAATGTAAATAATGGTCGTAATAAGGATTGTATGGGGGTTCCCATTTTCAAAGCAATTGTATTAATTCCAACTCCATTAATTGTATTAATTCCAACTCCATTAAAGCCAGGAGAGGCTTCAGAAATGGTCATTGCCAACAAAAGTCATTGCCATAGGAAATCCTGTATGCTAACTCCAGGGATGGCAATTTAGTTTAAGTTTTTTCCCCCCAAAGTTAACTTCCACTGATCCACACTAACTGAGCATTGGGAGTACGTGGAATTACTCAAGCATGCAGCTAATATGCTGAATTTGTATGATTCCAGAAAAAAAACAAATAATATTGCAGGAAAAATGTTTTCAAACTTACTTGCATTTACAGCTACTCCATAGGCAATCATCTTGTGAAATGTGATGTTTTTATCCAATTGTCTCCTCAGTATTGGTCTGCAACACTTAATGAAAACAAAGATGTATTTTAAATCATGTTTATTTCATTTACATGACTCTGAGCTTGAATTTAGTAACTGCGATATTCATTCCCCTCCTCCCTCCCATAATACATGAGAAAGAATGAGATTAGATGTTTTTCAATCTAAAATAGAGTTTCTGTTCACACAATTATTTAAGCAAAGTACATTATCCATAATATGAAGTTGACTTGGTCAGGAACTGTAAATGTGGATAAATCACATTTTTTTGGTAATCTGCAGCTGATAAAAATGGAAACAAAAATGTACAACCTCTTCAAAAAGACGAAGTAGAGAGAAAAGAAAGCCCATTGCTTAACAAGGCTCACTTCTTTGGTTAATGATGCTAATATATAGCTTATTATATTTTATATTTGAATGTAGCCTGCAATTCAAGAGGTTGAATATTAAGTTAATCTTTTAGTTGCACCACCAAAATATATCTTGTTTGAATACTGGAAAAGCAACAGTTTTGTTGGTTAAAATTATATTGGTAAAGTTATAAACCTTTCTATTATAAAAAAAAGATTGTACCATGTATTTAATTGATATAAGCTACAGTTATTTTTCTTTAAAACATATTTTAAATGCACAAATGGAGCCATATAAAATTGCTACTGCATCAGAAGGCAGACAAATATATTTATTGTACAGTTGTGTTACAAAAGGCTATCTTCTTAGCAGTCCATTTTATTTCTAAATGTCTTAAATAATTTCCTATCTGCAGATTCCCCCCCCCTCCCGAACTCATCCATTTCAAAATTAGCACTTCCATTATACTGGCAAATATGCAGTTTCTGCATTACATTGTTTAACCAGTTTGAAATAGGGATCACAGCTTTTTCCTAAGAATTATGTGAATGATAATAGTGAAAGGTTGCTGTGAATTCTCTGCTATACAATCGCCTTAAAACCTAGCACCGCAGTCTTTTGTTGTGAACCACAAGAGTTAACTAGGTTAAAGATATGGTGCAAACAAGCCCACATGGTCATTATTCATTTGTGCAAGGTCACCCTATTTCAGGCTTCACGTTTATGAATGTTATAAGGTACAATGAAACAATAAACTGAGACAAGATAAAAATCACAATGGATAATTTCCCTGTGACTCTTGTCTGGTGAATTGGCTCTTTTCCATAATGAAAAGTGATTATAATCATATCTAACAGATGCATTCATGCATCTTTTTCTCCTTGTTTCATTCCATCAACAAGCAAGTTATTATGTACTATGTTAATCAAAGTCTATCCAGACTTGTCTTTCCAACAATGCAAGGGTTTCTTCCTTCCATAGAACAAATTGAGATCCAAAGGTAACTACGAAAGAAGGGAGACATAATTTTTGCCATAACTTTTGTTCTTTTTCCTCTTGGAACTTTATTGTATTTACTTTATGATTGAAAACACTGTTTAGTGAATATAGGAAGTTGCCATGCAGCTGAAACGTCTCTCTAGTGGGAATGTCCTCTGGACTAAGTCAGTATTAAGCATCAACTCTATTTAACATGCGTTTTGATAAATTTTTATTTATTGCATTTATTCCTCACTTTCCTCTAAAAGGCCAAAGGTGGCTCACTTAGGAGGTCTTCAAATTTTATGCCCACAATAATCCCTCTGTGAGATAAATTCGGCTCAGAGAAAGAACTGGGCCAAAGCCACCTTTTGAGCTCCTGGTCCAGAGATATTTACTTACCAGCATCTGCTTACCAGCGTTATCTATTTACAACTAAATCTTACAGATTATCTTCTTCTTGAAGAAGAAGGGGAATTTCTAGTACACAATCTGAAAGTATACTAAAACATTGAACCATGGCAATAAGAGTTAAAAAGACAATGGATGGACTACCATCATCACTAAACATTATTTACAAAAGTCCCAAAGGTGCTTTTTCCAAGAGGCAACTGGACTTTCTTGTTTTTCTTTGAATAAGTTCTTGGATGAGAAATGAAACATCTTCAACGAAAAACAAGAAAGTCCAGTTGTCTCTTGGAAAAAAGCACCTTTGGAACAACTATGACTTAGATGACTAAGAATTCCATAGACATTACTTACAAAACTTCCCCGCAGGAAGGAGATGAGGTTCCTGCTGACTGGCAGGAGGATCAGCAAGCAGTTGAAGTTGAGGCAAGCAGCAGAAGCTCTTGCCCATGCAAGTGCAGACTAGGCACAAAAAACCAAAACTGTTAGGTGAAACAATCAAATTTCTTTTTGTTTATTTCTGAAGGTATAATTCCTAAGCTGACCTTGGATGAAATGATTGACATGGTCTACAGTGAAAGAAAGAGACAAAGACATTAAACAGCACAGCAACCTTTTTTTTTTGAAAAGGTTGGCCAATTATTTGGTATCAGCAAAATATCTTGCAGTCACGTTTCTGATCTTAAGGCCTGCTACCTGGCAACTAACTTCAGAGATATCAAATAAGGTAATAAATTATGCTTATAATGGTCAAATGAATAGTCCTACTTTAGCAACATTGTGTGAAGGCCTAGCTCTCTGGAGAAGGCTCTAAGGTATAAAAAAAGGAAAGGAAGAGGGTAACCAGCAGCAAGGTGGAAAGATTCAGCTACTCAGATTTACTGGTATTGTTGGAAGACCTAAAAGTATCACATTAGGGACAAACAACCACAGAGAAAATCTATTTCTGCTGTTGCTAAGACAGGATAAGTGGCTTCTGCAGCAAGAGAATAAAGCAAAAGAGGAGGTTCATTTCAGAAGTATTGAAGTGGGGAGTGAAGAGTTTGTAGATAATGGATAGAATTTTTTTCTCACCTCACACCTTCTAAGATACATTGCATGAGCCGTTAAAAACTGTATATTTTTAGAGTGCCACAGATGCATAAAGGGAAATGATTTTAAAATAAATTTCCTTAAGATAATTATTTGGATAAGTCTAGCCCACTGTTTCTCCATTTCGACAACTTTAAGGTATGTGTGGACTTTGACTCCCAAAAGTCCTCAGTCAGCATGCGGGGAGTTGCCAAGTTTGAGAAACACTGGTATAAGTAAAGAGATAAGTGCACATAGAAGCAAAGATGCGGTGGAAAGTTGGGCAAATGAGGGGATTGGGTTGGCATAACAAAATAGATGGAAAGCTAAGTAAAAGATCCAGAAGGTATTTCAGAAGAAGTTTACTCACACCCAACATAACACGTGTGTAGAGGTAGGCGTCCTCGTATTCATACCAGAAGAATGTGTCAATGAACAAGTAGAAGTTAATCCCCAACCACAATAACTAGAACAGAAAAATTTTCACTAGTTGATTTCAAGTATTTATTTAAGCCCATTGGTTTAGAAATGTCTTCCTTGGTGTTTTGAGAAATTCATAAATGCTATGTGAAAAAAAAACAAAAAAACCCCAGAAAAGCCTGCTTCATCTTCTCCGTGGCCTCCCTTTTCCATTTTACAAATCCAGGAGATGAATAATAGATATCAGGACTGGACTTTATTTGCCACCATAACCTTTACACTATAGAAAATGTAGTAAAAATTCAAGAATTCCCCTCCAGACACCAGTGATTTATCAGAATCGGTAGCTTGATTATGAAATACTTACAACTAGCAGAACTGACAAATTTTCATTCAAAATCCAAAGCCCCATCTTGATTTTCTTTGTTCTGCACCAGCAGAGATTTGCTATTTCCTTGTAATGCCAACTGAGTCCTCTGGATCTTCCCCGCACTGCATATTCAGCGCTAGAACTGCAACCTAGGGATACAGTATTCTAATTAAGCACTTTCTACCAGATGTCAATCTCCAAGGGGAAGAGACTTTGTGATTTGTGAAACGAACAAGCAAGTCATGGAAGATTCATCACGTGCATTCTAATCAATGAGGTCTTCCCCTCCCTCCTAGTCATCCACACAACTGCAAATAACAACTTTAGAGATGCCCTGGAGTTCTTCTTCCAGCTGCAAGGGAAGGGAGTGCAGAGAGAGCTGTGTGGAGTTTTGAAGGGGGAACTTTGCTTCAAGAAGGCTTTGATCAAAGGGATGCACTGATCAAAGCAGCCCCCTTGCTTGGGGGGTTTCTATACATGGCTGCACGTGCTCAGAGCCTCCTTTCCCTTACATTACAGCAGATGGCTCAGTCAAGCTGGCCTGCTTTGATGTCGAGATATGTGGTGCAGAAGCTAAGCGACTCCATTTTCCTAGTGAAGATATAGCCTTGAATTGGAACACTGTAATAGCAGAGATTAGCAGTCCTGGAGCCCAGTAGACCCACTTCAAAGATTAATATATATGTATTATAATGAAGTAAAAGATTCAGATTGAGCCTGGATCCTGGTAACTTCTTAACTATCCATGTAGTTTTCTTAGCAACAATAGAGAAGTGGTTCGACGTTCCCTTTTTCCATTCCACCCCCCCCCCAACTTTCCAGGCTAGTCCACAGCTCTAGTGGTCTCTCATTCAAGTATTATACAAGTCTATTCTCCTTAGCTAAATGGTTGGCCAGGTGCTTCTGAGAGTCATTATTTTGAATCAGCCATATCCCAAAGTGTCAAATCAAAGGCTTTCATTTTTATTCCAAAGAGAATCTAAATTTTCTTCAGAGACTGGGTCAGGACATGCAGCTTTTTGCATGTGAGCACACACAGAGACCAAAAAAGGATCACACTCCTCAACTTGTCCTGTAGACATTGACTGGACTGGCAAGAAAGTTTCTTTCATGCCCAGCAATATTGACCATTTCTTCTGATCCATCTGAGAACAGAAGCTTAGGGAACATTGGTGCTCTCTGACCTTGGTTGTTTACTTGCAGATGTTTATTCACCCAAACTAGGTACCAGCACCAGTGCTGGAAAGGAGTGGGGTTTGCTCTCATTTTATATTCTAGTGGCTTGTCCTGCCAGTGTTGGTGGGGGTGGTCTTGGTGGTCCTTTGATTGGTCTGTTTACTGTCGGCTTGTTTGGCAGTTCCTTGATTGGAGTATTGTTTACTTCTTGGCTGTTGATCTGATGTTAATCTTGGTGTTAACATCACTAATTAGGAAAGCCAAAAGAGATCAATCACATCCTCTGTCTCATTGAAAATCCCTTTGTTTTCTCCTTTACTATACATAACTATGCAAAAGTCTACACTGCTCCCGGAAATGGCTGTACTTCCCCCTAATGCCTGGGAAATGTGTCACTACTCCAGATTTACCTTTCTAGGAAGTACTAGACCTTCGTGATGTGGTGCCCCCACATGTGAGGCTACTGCATCTTTCTCTTCCCTGAAGAAGCTGAAGGTTTAGTTTAACTATTTATAGGGCATACCTTTGGAGATTTTGAATAGAAAGAACCACATATTCTTTCAACATGTATTGTTGTTTCTAATATTTTCCTTACATAACCGGTGATCGGAAACTCCTTGAAGCTGAGACCTCTCAGTCTAGGTCACTGCAAAATGCCTTGTATTAGATGGTACCATAGGAAATGATGACCAACCATTAATTATAAAACACAAATATATCACGATAGAGTAACAGTTATTCTTTAACTGTAACAGGTATCCATAACTGCTTCAGTATACCTCCTCCTCCCCCAACCATAAGATAGAAAACGAGAAAGCGAAATAAGGTCGGCTACGATTGGGTGACCTTCTTTTCTCCTCCCCTCCTTCCCTTTTTAATGTCAGCATCTGAATTAGCCATACTTCAAAGCCAAAGGAAAAAAAAGTCTGCACAAGACATTCTCTTTTGAAGTACAGCTGATCCAGACACCAGTTTTCTAAAATGAAAGTCTCTCTCTTTCTCTCTCTCCCTCTCTCTCCTCTCTCTCTTTCTCTGTTTTTTTCAAAGGCATCTGACTGGGATTTTTCCAAGAACAGCAAAGTCAGAGGCTGCTTTGGATTCCTAGCCATGAGAGTGCTTCTAAGTATACTTCAAAGAAGAATTGTTCATGTAGCGTCTCTTTGAAGTTCATCTGATTCAGATCCAGATGCTAGCTTTCTGAAAGAATCCAGTATTTCCACAGGAATTAATAGCGCTCCTCTAACATATTATTTAACAAAAAGTAAACTATGCTCTCAAACATAAAGTGATTTAGAATAGATTTTGAAACAAGGGGTGACAGATGTAGGAATCGTGCCAGTTCATCAGTGTTTTATTTGTTAGAAGCGACAGCTCAAATCTAATAAACATACAGTCTAAACAGAAAGTATTGTCATCTGTATGCAACATTACAGGCTTTTAAAGACTTTGAGAATCTTGAGGCAGATATTCCTTTGAGATCCATTGCCACTTTATTCTCACTGCATCTGGGCCAACATCATATTTTTCCCCCATTGCTTTTCATCCATAGAAGTCAAATTTACTGCTGAGCATTTCCCTCGATATCTGTCCATGTAGTTTTCTCGGCTGAATACAGAAGTGATTTGCCTTTGCTTTCTTCTGGGATGTGTTTTAACTTCCTATTCTACCATATGAAGTCCCTGCTTTTCCTAACCTCTTTTTCTTACCTGAAAACCTCAAAGTTCTGTGCGCTCTTTCATGTTATTTGAGTGACTTGTAATAAAGCTATTATTACCCATCTGTGGATGCTGCTTTTGTGTGTGGGGAGGGGGGGGCACATTAGCTCATATTAGCTATGACGGTTCTTTATCTAAAGTCATTTGGAGATGATATTGTTTTATTGCACCCTCTGATTTCTTTCGAATCCTGAAGCGTAATCTAGATGTAGCACAGTCCACCTTACAAGTTGCTTGAGTAACAGAATGTCTATGGAGATTCTCCGTCATCCAGATCATGGTTGTTCCAAAGGTACTTTTTCAAGAGGCAACTGGACTTTCTAGTTTTTCTTTGAAGATGTTTCACTTCTCATCCAAGAAGCTTCTTCAGTTCTACTTCAAAAGAAAGAATGTATACTACTTGCACTCAAAAGAATGTATATATCTACCCATACACATACATAACACACATATACACCTGCTGTATACACACACACATGCATAAACACACACACATGTACGTACACACACACACACATACACACACTGTCCATTTTGAATACATAGCAGAAAGAGGAAACTTAAGAGTTCACAAGATTGATACTTTATGGAACAAAACTGTGACTGAATCTGGATGTTTTGCTTTGGATACCACAAAGCTTCCTCCCAGAAGGTAACAAGGAAAAACAGGTCATGAAGAGGATTTGTAGCCTCACAGACAATCCTGCGGACCCTGCTCAAGCATCACTTATATGCTATGTCCTGGATAGAAGGAAGTGAACTACCAATACACTTTTCTGCCATCCTCACCACTCTATTGCACTGCCTTCCTGTCTAAAGCAGTAATGCTCCACACCTGACAGTAATGCAGTTTGACAGGACGCTCTTGATTGTCCCTCTATAGAAAGTGGTAAGGACAGAGGAAGGAAGACGTACTTTTCTCAGGTGACGCAGAAAATGCAGGCACAAGATCCTAATCCTTGACCATGTCATAACCAGCATTGTTACTGTGCCTTTGCAATCTGTCATATGGAAAGGCTTGTGTTGAGAAAAAGAAAATAACACTATTCTAAAACTGGAACAGTGAAAGATAAATTTCTGTTGCCCTCCACAGTGTGCTGGGAATGAATGAGAGAAAGATCACAAGGATATGTCCTCTAAAAATGATTCGCAAAGCAATTCCATGGGTTAGTTTGCTATGAGGAAGTGTCCACAGAAAACCTTCAGTAATAGAATGACAGATAGTGAAAGCTTCAAAGCTCAGGCAAATCTTCCCCTGGATGTTCTTGCTTTCTGTGTGCACAAGCTCCTTCCCCCAGGGAAGCACAAAAACATGAAATCTTCCATCTGCAATGTGAAAAGCTACAGCAGCAAATAGGACTCGGTTAAAGTCCCAGTGATTTTCAGTGGACTAAATTACAAGATGCCTAGTCAGGTTACAGGCTGAGTTATCTGAAAAGATGGGGGGTTGGGAAACAATTGGTTGTTGTTCTTTCAATTATTCCCCCACCTCCTCCAAAGCCATATAAGCTTTAGGCTAGCTGAAGGCTTTTAGTGCTTCAAGAGAAAAGTATCAGAAGGCTTTTAAAAGATTGCAGCATGTAGCAGGTAGATACCAAATGTTTCTTATTCTCCTCAAAAATGAATATTTCTGTTACGACAAGATTGAAAGGAGCCATAAAACAGACAGAGAGGAATCTTAATATTCCCTAGCGAAGAGCATAGAGGGAAATAGAGTGAGTTAATTGTACTCCATAATGAATAATTTATTTTTAAAATTACAGATGGACCAGTAGAATGACAAATACTGCTCAGTAAACAGGAGGACACTAAACTTTATGGCTAAGATACCAGGTCCATCTTCTGGACCAAGGTGCCTAGACCACTTGTCAAAGAGTGAGAAAAGAACCCATGGAAGCATGCATGTTTTGTGAGACCATCACTTAGCAGTTGTCACCTTTTTGAAAACACAGCTGGCTTCTGCACTTAAATCAGACATGGAGGCATCATGGCACACACCAATAGCACTTAATTCCTATCTTACCATGCTGTCTTCTCAGAGCTCTTATAGGTATCGTAAGAGCTAGGCATTTGATAAGCACCAGTTCATAATGCTTCTTATGACTGTGAAGTAGAAGCAGTTGTTTATCACTTTTTAATTTAAAAAACCCTTTACTGAAGATTTTTTTTAATTAAAGAATTTTGCTTTACTCAAAGATAATACAAATGAAAATCAAAATTAAAGAAAAGAATAAGAACTATTCCTATGTGGTTACATTACAGTACCTAATTCACTTCTTCCCATAACTTCCCTCCGTCCACCACCCACTTTATCCAGTCAGAAATCCAAAAATTGTTATACTTATCCTGGTATCAGCAGAAGTCGAAAAAGAATTTCCAAAACTCTATAAAAATAGTTCTTATTTTAAACCTGAACTAATAGATCAATTTAATATATCTTCTTTTTGCTTCTACCAGTCTTAATCTCTAATTCATCAGGTTGCTGTTATGAGGTTAAATTTACTTTCAGATTTTCGTTCTCCCAGTTCAAAAACTTCTTCAAGGCTCTAGAATTTCTTTAAAAAAAATCCAATAAGTCCTTGTCCAGATAATTTTCCAGCTCTTGATTTGTCATTTGTATTTCCACTGTAACAATAATCTCTATTTTATAATCCACAATGTCAGCATTTCCCAATATTTCTATATTGTTTGGGATTTGTTCTTCTACATCTTTTACATATTTGACTTTTTCTTTAAAATGTTCAAGAAATATATTGGTAGGTGTAGAAATTATTGCTGTCAATTTAGTTATAATTTTATCTCCCAGGTCTTCAAAGATCCTTGAAATGTCTCCAATGTCACATTTTTATCTCATTCTGCAAGTTTCTGCCTGAAACTTTAGTTCCCTCTAATATCCCATTTCTGTATTCACAAAATCTCAAGTTTCTTTATTTTGAACTTTCCACCAATAATCTCTTTTCTTGTAGACTAAACAGTTCTCATTCACATGAAAATTGTTTCTTTATTCCATTTTTTCAAAGCTCTTACAAAAATTCATCTGATCCCTTAATCCATTTAAAATGTTCTTGGGTTAAATTCTTATTTAGCTTTTTGTCATTTATTTTATGTTTTTGAATTCTTTAAACTATAAGTTATTTTTTTTCTTCTATTTTGGGAAGGTTTTACTCATCAGGTAGATTTTCAGACTTGTTGTTTGTAAGACCTATTTTAACTTTAAAATAATTTTAAATCTAAAAGTGATTAAAAGTGAAAAAAAAAAGACAAATTTAATATCCTTAAAGATTCCACCAGGATTGAGAGTTTGATGGCTTCCCTCATGTCCTGGTGCTCAAACCCACAAGTTGACTATTGTCCTGTGTTCTCCTTATCAGGAGCAACCATCTGGATCACAAATGAGCAATCTCATCCTCTCCTTATCCAGAAGGGCTCTCTTGGAATGAGCTTGCCACCAGTCCATCAGTCACCTCATCATCATTTCTACTTATTTGGAAGCATTTAATTCACCGGGTTTTCTTCACCCAGAAGTCCTGGGAGCAGTTGTTTATTAATAATGGTGCTGGGTTCCTTTGATGGGGAGCAAATTATTTTAGATTGTGTTGTCTGTTAGGGTGATTAAGTAGACTCAACGTTGTCAAATAATTATCTGTCCCACCATTATATTTATATATTGTGCTTGCACTGCTTGTATCTATGTTTCCTAAGATAAACAAATAGGATATTTTGTAGGATATATAGATTAGTCATTCAATTTATGGTGCATGCTGAAGATTTATGATTAGTCTCTGAAAGACTCCTACATGAATCTTTAGAAAGATTTTAACCATCTGCTCAAGAGTATAGAGCTAAATGGACCAATGCACTTCAATAAAGTAGCTTTTTAAGCTCCTAGGTAACAAAAACACCCCAACCACTTTCTGGAATGCATGTGCAATTTAACCTGAAAATAACCCATAATAAACAAGTCACTAACTTGTTAAAGTAGCTCTGTCATGCAGCTGCTTTAAAAGCCATGTATGCATCCAGCACTTAAGAGCAACAGCTTTTGAAGTAGCGGTGCAAACCTTGCAAAAGACTTAGCTGTTTTTACAAGTCAAAAAGAGGTGCATTGTTTATGTTCCCATAAATTGAGAAGCTTGTGTATTGCAGCCTGTGAAAAGTATATGAAATATTGCTTTTTAAAGAAATCTTGTCTTATTTTCCAGTTTCCCAAAGATGTAACAGTGTAGCTCTTGTTTCTGCAATGAATAGATTAAGAAGGTTTGTGATTCATCTCCAAGAAAACAAAATATGCAAGATGATTGAATGCAGACCCATTTCACATGTAGTAACTAAGATTCAGCTATAATTGGTTTACTATGGATTTTGCAAATGGATCTTAATAATTTTATTTCTATATTCTCAGGTAACACTACCTACTAGTCTGTATTCTAGCCATCTTAAATTTTATACATTGAAGAAGTGGAAGGATGTACTAGATATTCAACTCGGTGTTTTCCAGTTATCTTGCCCCAGGAACTGCATGCATAGATGCATGTATACTGTATGAGTAAGTAATGATATAATATGCTTCAGGGAAATAATATTAGTTTAAGAAGTACCACAACTTATACTCAAATGGTTAGGAGTTGGTCTTGTTGGTTAAGAGCTGTAGCAGTGCAGTAGTTAGAATGCAATATTGCAGGCTAACTCTGCCCACACCTAGTTCAATCCTGACTGGCTCAAGGTTGACTCAGCCTTCCAGTCTTCCAAGATTGGTAAAATGAGAACCCAGATTGTTGGGGGCAATATGCTGACTCTGTAAACTGCTTAGAGACGGCTGTAAAGCACTGTGAAGCACTATATAAGTCTAATTGCTCTTGTTTCTATACCCTGATTTGCAAGCAGATAATGGTTGGACAAATCAACAATTCTCATAAAAGGAAAATGCAACTTACTGAAGACTTCATATAGAAGCTTTCAATGTCCTCCCAAAGAGGGCAGAAGAGAAGGTAGAGAAATCAACTTGTAGTTCTAACACAGTTGTTATGTCTGAATAGGGACTAGTTAATTATGCCATATTCACCCTTGTTCACTAAGGTAACACATTAGCAATCATTAACAGAAATTAGATTTGTTCATGTTTAGATCACCAAGGAACTAAAAATTGCATATCTTCAGAAATGAACTACATTTTGAAATATATACACTAACATAAAGATACACATAATAAACAGACAAAGCAGAAATATTAGATTTGCTTAGCACTATCATGGACAAAACTCTTAAATTGCTTTCCTTTTATGCTGGCATTTAAGATAAACTCAATAAATATATATTATTGTGTACTATTCTATCTAGTCTGTATATTCATTTTTCAGATGAAAATTATAGGTTTCTAATATAGTAGTGGATAGGCTCAGTGTGTCCTCCTGAATTATCAGTATTTTCCTCATAAGAATGCAAAGTAATTCAGTTAAATAGATCATGAAATTGCATGAGATAGCAGCAAATTATAATAGTGTGTATTTTTCTTTAGCTACAAATGCCTTTATATAAATTGTTTAGTTCCTACATTATGATAACCCTCAATTTGTGTTCATTTTACTAAGTTCTGGGAATTATGGAGTATTAATATGTTAACTTCCCTAGTCTAAAACTTAATTTTAGAAAATCATTTTGGCCTTGTTTATTACAGGCATAGATTATTGGATTAAAATGATCTGATTTCTGGCTCCGATTCAAACAGGCTGGTGACATATTTTCAAACAGTTGCATTACATTTGCAGTAGGATATTCAGAGGGGTTTTTTTTCTTCAGTTATTGCCCTAATTTCTCATATATTCTGTCTGAATAAGAACAGATTAGGGTGATGTGAAGAGCTGAACAGGAACTGCAGAAGTTTAGATAAAATTCTTGTGAGCCAATTTAATTGCTGTTATACATCACGGTCAATAGATTGGAGACAGCTTACATGTGCTAGATTGCAAATAATTTTTTTCAGGCATGTTTTAGGGCTCCAAATTTAAATTAAGTGTTAGTTATTGGAGGTTTGCTTCAGAATGTTTTTTGTTAGATAACTTGTAAGAATGGAGTTTATTGAGTTAAATTGAGTTTACAACATTTGATATCAAATTCAGCAGTAGTAAAGCGCAATGCGTGTTTTCAGTCAGAGGTTGTATTAGCATCCTATACTTAAAGACTATTAAAAATTCTTAACTCTCTAAAAAAGTCGAGATATCTTAGATGTTATCAGATGATACATTATGTTACATTTTGTGTTAGATGCTGTTTATGGTGTTATTTATTGTTGTGTTCAGAGAACAGGGGTGGATTGCTGGGGGTTTGCGGGGGTTCGGGCGGACCCTTAGCGAAGATTCTGTGGGGATCGCCAAACCCCCAAATCCCACTCCTGGTTGGCCCCACCCACTCCATCGTTCCCTCCCCTCCCAGGAGTCTCCACATGGCCCATTGTGGATGCAGGTAAGTGCAGAGCACACGCGGAGGCTCCGGGAGGGAGAAAAATGGGATTCCCGGAAGTTTGGGGAGGCTGGAAACGGCACATTTCCAGTCTCCCTAGAGCATCCAAAGCCAGGGGGAGGCCATTTTCACACTCCTGTGGCTTTCCTGGAGCCTCTGGACCTCAGAGAAGGCAAAAAATGGGATTCCCGGAAGTTCTGGAAGGCTGAAAATGGCACTTCCAGTAAAGCCTCTGGACCTCGGGGAAGGCAAAAACCTATGGTGCAGGAGGCTGACTAAGCCACGCCCACCATAGCCACGCTTCAGAGGGCCTTGGATGAGTTGAATTATCCAGACCTCTTCTTGTCAGATTTCAGGACAGAGCGTGGGACTGAAACAACATGATTATTTATTTATTTTGTATTTATATTTGTATTATATTTGTATTATACTTGCGGATGACCCCTGGAGGGAGCAGGATGGGGGTTGTACAACCATTTTTTCTCTCCTTGATTTCTCAGCAGCCTTCAATACCATTGTCTGTATTATAGTTCAATTATTGCCCTAATTTCCCATATATTTTATCTGAGAATATTTTAACCTGCAGATGTTATGCTGTGTTACACTGGTTGTTCTCTGGGATCAGTTTACCCCACTGACATTCCAAGATACAATATCTTATCTTCCATAAGCCATAGTTATTATCAGATAAAAGTCATGACTTTGG
Source organism: Oxyrhabdium leporinum (assembly GCA_032468155.1). Lineage (NCBI taxonomy): Eukaryota > Metazoa > Chordata > Lepidosauria > Squamata > Cyclocoridae > Oxyrhabdium > Oxyrhabdium leporinum. The sequence goes on from JANHFL010003086.1 coordinate 16,669, forward strand.
TCCATGGAGATTTCTATGTAACACTTTTCAGTAAGATAGAGAATGAGTAGACCAGCATTATACACCCATGTCACATGAGAATACTCTCAAAATAATGATAGTGCTGATCAGCTTTGGCATATTTTGACCAGCATGCTATTAGCACATCAAAAGCTTAGTTTTACCATAAATATGCTCACATTATTCTATGCAAAATATGGTACTATTTACAAGTCAGTGTATTATACCTGAATCCCACCAACTTGAAGTTATATATAGTGTATGAAGACATACTCAGTACTGAAATGGAAATTAGAACTCTGAGGTCGCAGTGTAAAAACATCTGAATGATGAAATAGAGTATTCCAGAGTTTGTTTAATTCTGGAATATTTGCATTAATCAAAACAAGAACAATAATAGCAATAACATTTAGGCTTATATGTGCCCCATAGTGCTTTACAGCAGTGCTCCCCAACCTTTGCGGCTTGGTGGCCCGGCTGGAGGAGGGGAGAGAGGGGAACTGGGCTGTGTGAGTGTCAGCCCGGCGCACATGTGCATAGCTCCACTTGTGTGAGTGGTGACCCAACACACACATGCACAGCTCCACTCGCAAAAGCAGCGGCCCGGCAGACATGCATGCAGTTTCACTTGGATGAGCAGCAGCCCGGTGCACACTTGAATGCACACTGGTCCACTGCTCAAATGGCCCAATTCTTAATAGGCCACAGCCCAGTAGTGGGCCTTGGCCCGGGGGTTGGGGACCCTTGCGTTACAGCACTCTCTGAATGTTTTACAATGTAGAAGCATCATTTTCATATTGTAAGGGATTTCAAAAGATCGTAATCTGAATTTTTTCCCACCAACACATATCTAATATGAACAACCTTTCATTATGTAAGATACGTTTACTGTACTATTTTTCTTGTATAGAGATGAGAAAGACGTGGCAAAAAAAAAAAAGGACAGCTCAGGCATGACACTTTCTGTTTGACCTCAGGCTTGTGTCTGCCTCCTAGTCTACAAACTATTGAGAGTATAAAATAAGTTAAACTATGCATTTTTATGTAGGCTTCTGGAGTATGGATAGTCTATCAATGTGATTACAAGATGGTATTAAAATATTAGTATGCAATATAGCTTACTAGTAAGGTTTCTTCCACCCATCCTATTTTTATGTCTCCAACTTAAAAAAAAAAGAAAGCAGAATTTATTTTGGAGATTTGGATCACCTTCTTTCCTTATAAGTGCTGTGGTGGCACAGTGGTTAGAATGCAGTATTGCAGGCTAATTCTCCAACTGCCAGCAGTTCGATTCTGACTGGTCAAGGTTGATTCAGCCTTCCATCCTTCTGAGGTGGGTAAAATCAGGACCCAGATTATTGGGAGCAATCAAGCTGACTCTGTAAACTGCTTAGAGAGGGCTGTAAAGCACTGTGAAGAGGTATATAAATCTAAGTGATTTTGCTATTGCTATTTGTTTCCTCCAGCAAAGTTATCAATAAAGTATAATGAATTCACAATCCTACATTAAGAGGGAGTTCAAAGGTATATTCCAAACAGGGCAATATTTATTAAAGCAATGAAAGAAATAAAAGCAGCAGATTAGAATCCCAGAGCTCGCTAATGAATTAAGCCATAACAATGAAAGTTATTGCTTAGGCAGGCTTGAGGTTTCTTAAGACATTCTTCATTCATTCGTAAATGCAATTTTTATGGAGCTTTTATGCATACATGCTGAATACAAAATGGAACCATTATTTCTTTCTGATAACCTGATACGTAGGTGCTTCCAGCTTTAATGTATATCAAACTGTTTGTTCATTGCTTTGAAATCAAGTAAGACAATGTACTTTATTTTGAACATTGTAGCATGAAGCAATCCTGTCAGGTCACAAAAATGTCACCTCTTTGGAAAACAACTTGTGTGATTCATTCATTCCCTACTTGTTCGCATTTACAATATACTCCATTGTGTCAGTTGTACTTTTCTTTTTGCAGGTACTTCCTGTTGGTAACAGGGAAAATACTTTTTCAGAGAACTATTATGTGACCTTTTAGAAAAAAGAGTGAATCATTAATAGCTATTCTTACTCTTGATTTCAGGCAGAGGACTTGCTCAAATTGCCTACGTATATCTATCTTCCTTACTTTGTTTGGAGCTACTGATTGCCAGATGTAGTAGCTTTGTTTGGAACTACTGTGTTCTGTCCTCACTACACGTTAGTCTGTGTGCAGCTCGACATGCACCTAAACCCACCTATCCTCCAATAAAACAGACTATGTGCATAGATCTGAAAGCTTTATTGAAAGAACAGGATATGGTGAAACTGGGGAAAATAAGAATACATACAAGGAAAACCAAATATAAGATAGGCAGTATTGGGTTACTGCTGAACATAACAATAATAAATACAAGCAATCTAAATCTCACCAGCTATGCTCTGTGTGTGGGATGTGGGTTCATCCTTGGATGACTATGTGCCACAGATTAAGATGGATTCTTTTTTGTGCTTCTGCCTTCTCCAAATGCTAAAGGAAATGTAGTCTGGCTTCCCAGTGTGCACTTGTTTTGAGAGTGTGGGCTGATGAGTAATGAAGTGGGGTCAGCTTCAAACAATATACTTAGTAGTTTGTCTCTCCAGCCACTAGATGGTGCTAGAGAGCAACAACAGTATATAAAAGTTATATGCTGGGGCATAAGATACTGATTGCCAGATGTAGAGGCTCACATCTCACAGTGAGAAGATGCGAGTCTCATGTCATCTTGTGCCATGATGGTTCCTAATCTATTCACAGCCAGTTTGAAATGTTTTGGATACAGCAGACTTCCCTCAGTTTCTCCATTCTAAAGATTTTGTGCTATACCTCTTTTCTTCCTCTTTATGGTCATTTCACTAGGATGAGGGGACAGCAGTTCAACACATTTGGAGAGCAGGATATTAGGCAGGATTATATACTGGATCAGTAATTGCACGTATAAACAACTAAACTCTATAAGGCAAGTGAGGAAGAACTAAATCTGAACAGCAAACCCAACCAGCAGCAAAGTTCATTTTTCATAGACAAAGCCAGAGCTTCAGTCAGAAGGATACCAAAGCAATTTCAAAATGGAATTGCCTGTTCTTCTCTCTTTCTTCTCCTCAAACGGCCTGCAACTTCTAGCATGCCTTGTTGCTAACCTTTCCTTTTTAATATCACATGTCTTTGTAGTATCACATATCAGCAGACTCATCATGGTGGCTTGCATTTTGGAAATAACATGGGACACTCTTGAAAAAAAGGCAATCATGGAGGGGCAGAGAATGAGGAAGAGGAAAGAAATAAGCATATGGAAAGTGTGGAATTGCTGACTGCCCACCACTAGGACTGGCAGAGAAAAAAAACGGGTCAAACATACTCAGGGCTGTTTGTCTCATCATAATCATCATTGAAAACACCAAATATAGACAATTATCCTATTCTTTATTAGCAGGTCAACAATGTGTCTTGCAAATCAGCAATGCTCCTATTCTTTTCCTCCCAAGATTACTCACAAGCAGCGTAGAATGCAAACTGTACAGTTCAGGATATATATATATTCACTTTCCCCACTTACTACTGAATGTCCTTTTTTATACTGTTATCGCATTAATTTGTTCTGTTTGTTGCTTTATGAAGTGCGTGTATTCCATTGTTAACGTACACATACACAGACTCTCACACACAGGCTCACACAACATAAGATTTTGATTTAGAGTTTGCAATTATAATTTGCAATTACAATTTGCAATTAGATGAAATGATTACAGTATCCTTCATTTCTTTCATCTTTGCTTAAGGGACAAAATACAATTGCGATGCATTACACTTCAAATGAATCAGGATAAAAGCCTTTCTGTAGCTTTAATATCTTTTCAGTTAATGTCAGTGGGCAACAGATGTAGACACTGTGTATAAGGTAAGTTTCACTTTGGTGATGCTAGATATTGCAGAGAAAACACACAACGGAGAATTAGCAAGTATTCTCAGAATTGTGAAATTATAACAATTCGTTTAGTTTACCTAAAGCTTAGATTTTTGGATCATAGTTAAAAATAAAGGATATTAGATTCGAAGTGTCTTTATTAAAGCAAACTGTAGATCTATATGCACTTGGATGTTCCATTTAATGCAATGAAATTTACTTCTGACCTAAAATCAGAAGCTTGCTAAATAATAGTGTGATGTGATCTTACACATATCTTCTCAGTAATGTCTCACTGAGTGCAGTGGAATTGAAACCCACATTAACACCAACAGGTTTGCAGCTTAAACTCTTTTCTCCTCAAAATTCCACTTTTATTGAAAGCAATGTGTCTCATTTAAAAGCAAACAACCATTATAGGCTTATCCTTATTTGTTGTTGGGAAACTGACACCACCGTGATGGTCCCTTTCAATGCATGATATTATTTGGTAACTTTTGTAGAGTATCATGAAAGATTTGTCTGGAGATTGGGGGGATACATCTGATTAGTGGCTTACCGTTTATTTTTATTTTTTTTTAATATTACAGTATGTCTTTAGGATAGTCTTCAATTAGATCAGTCAATTAGTTTTGATACAGGACTGAATCCAATGGTTTTGACTCTTGAGTAGTAGGATGTAGACAGAGAATTAAGGATTTCATTCTGTTATTCTTCTCTTCTCTTCTCTTCTCTTCTCTTCTCTTCTCTTCTCTTCTCTTCTCTCCTCTTCTCTTCTCTTCTCTTCTCTTCT